>PVLD010005243.1:41480-114738 GCA_004027595.1 Dinomys branickii
TAGTCAGACAATTAATCCTCTCAACAACAGAAAAAACACAAAAACCAAAAATCCAAAGACAAGAAACAAAACAGGCAAACAACAACAACAGCAACAACATCAACAACAAAAAAAACACCACTAGTTGCTGCTTTACATATTGATATCTTCGAAGTGTGTGTTCAGGATAACACATACAGACATACAAGATTAATCAAATTTCCCGTCATCGATTATTGCTTAGCATTAAGTGATATAACACAATAGTAGAACCATGTTAGCCCTCCTGCATATATGTATATTCATATATACATACATACATGTCCTCCAATGGAGAGGTGAGAAAGAAGCCTAGAAACATTCGCCATCTTCCCAGTAAGTTTTGTGCCGAAAACTCACTCAGCAGAGCTCTGGGACTCTCAAGGACTGAGCCAACTGAAATCTCACTTGAAGTTTTCACTGACCTTGGGTGCTCATTGAACTTGGTGCTCTCAGAAGTCCTCTGTGGAAGGGAGGATGGCCACTGCCAAGGCCCTTTCATCAGTGAGGAGACCAAGGTCAGGGAGACAACTCTCCAAAGTCTTTCCCATGGGACCGTGGACTTTGTCAGGTGCTCTTTCTTCTTCAAGAAATTTAAGCAACGGGTCTTTGGCTCACAAATCCAGACTTACTTACCTATGACACTCTGCAAACAAGAACAACCACTCCAGGGCCTGGCTCCAGGATGCTGGGCTACCTCTGCTGAAATTCCTGTCAGAGAGACCCCAGAACCACTGGCATTCCAGTCACAGTCCCAAGCACTATGTGTCTGAAGCAGGGGAAATCTCATTGTGGTCCAAATTTCCTGTTTAAAGCCACAGTTTGGAACTCAAAAGTTACAAGTTGTTTTTCCCCTCAATTTGCTCTGTGATTTATAATCTTGCCTCTTACTTTGGAAGAGCTCACCCATGCCAGTAATTTTCTGGTATTTGCCAAAGAAGATGCAGGTGACAGGTGGCAGAAAACAAGTATCTACACCAGCAATTTGGGGCCACATCACCCAGGCCCTATCCTTCCCGCCCATCTGAACCATTACGGATTCCAGTTGGGTCTACATTTTTCTTTGTGGAAGACTTTACTTTGTAGAATAATTGTTTATAGTAAAATAAGCAAATTGAACAGAAAGTACAGTTTATATATATTCCCTGCGCCCGTTCAGTCTCCTTAGCTATATATAGATATCCTCCACCATAGTGATATGTTTGTTACAGTAGAGCAGCCTACATTCATACATTATTATAATCCAAAGCCCACCATTTACACAGGGGTCATTCGCAGTATTATATGGGGTATGAGGTTTTTTAAATTTTATTGTTAGAGAAAAAAGAACCAAAACATATTAACAAACACACAGACAGAAGTGAAACACCATAAAAACAATAAAAACAATAGAGAGTTTCAGACAAGGTGAAAAGAAATTAACAATGGTTGCTGTATTACATACTGTTATCTTCATATTGGTTACTCAGATAAATAGGTACAGACATACAAGAATGATCAAACAATTAAATATCAACTGTTCCTTCCAAGAAACAGAAAGCAATAGAAATTAATAATACAATTATCCTGGCATCTTGTGTGTGTTTGTGTGTGCATGCATGCGTGTGTGTGTGTGTGTGTGTGTGTGTGTACACATATTTTTTCCTTCTTTATTTTCTCCTTTCCCTCATCCCAGTCGTTCTTTCCTTTTGAGCAGTTTCTTTCCCTTTCTCATTATCTATTGTACCTTTTAGATTGCATTTACTCTTTCAAGTTCTTATACTAGAGAGAAAAAAATGTTTACACATGTGAGGCTTATTTATATCACTTATGAGTATAGTCTCTAATGGCAACCATTTACCTATAAAAGCCTCAAGTTTATCTTTCTCTATAGCTGAGTAATTTTCCAACATATAAAAATACCACAACTTTTTTTATCTATTCTCCAGTTGAGGGGAACTAGGTTGTTTCCACAATTCAGCGATTACAAATTGTACTGCTATAAACATGGGTGCACATATATCATTGTAGTATGATGTTTTTAGTTCTTCTGGAAAAATACCCATAAGAGGAATAGCTTGGTTGAATGTGACCTCTAATCTTATTTTATCGATGAATCTCCAAACTGACTTCCACAGTGATTGCACCAGTCTACACTCCTACCAACAGTGGAAAAGAGTTGCTTTTTCCCCTCAGCCCCTCCAGCATTTGTTCTTAGTTGATTTCTTGATGATAGCTGTTCTTTGTGGAGTGAGACGGAATCTCAGTGTTGTTTTAATTTACATTTCTCAAATGATTAATGATGTTGGACATTTTTTCATGTATTTATTTGCAATTTGTATTTCTTTATTTGAGAAGCATGTGTTAATCTCAGATGCCCTTTTTTGGATTGGGTCTTTGAATTTGGGGGACCTGATTTTTTAACTTTTTATACATTCAAGACAGAAGACCTTTGTCTGAAGGGCAGTTGGCTAAAATTTTTTCCCAGTTTGTGGGCTTTCTTTTTACTCTGCTGGTGATTTCTTTAAATGTGCAAAAACTTTTCAATAAGATGAGATCCCAGTTGTTGATTCTCTGAAGAATTTCCCATGCAGTTTGGTTTTTGTTCATGAACTCTCTGCCTTCTCCTGTCTTTGAGAGTGTTACCTATTCTCTCTACCAGTATATTTAGTGTTTCTGTTTTGGTATTTAGATCTTTGATCCATTTTGACTTTAGTTTAGTGCATGATGATAGACATGGGTCTAGTTTTAGCCAGTTTTTCCAGCACCACTTGTTAAAGAGGCTATCTTTCTTCCAGTGAACTTGTCTGGTCCCTTTGTCAAAGATAAGGTGGCTGAGTTTTGACAAATGATAAGTCTATGTATCCACCATTATAGCATCACACAGAGTATTTTCACAGCCTCAAAATGTTTCAGGGTTCTGCCTGTGTATCTTTCCCTGCTTCCAAATCTTTTTTCTATCTCCATTGTTCTGCCTTTTCCAGGATCTCATTTTGTTAGATTCAGAGTAACTACCCTTTCCGCTTGGCTTCTTTCCCTTAGTAACATTCATTTAAGTTACCTTCATGTCTTTTTACAGCTGGATCACTTGCTTCTTTGTGCAGCTGAATACACTTCTGTTGTCTGTATGTGCCATGGTTTATCTGCTCACCTACTGAAAGACATTTCAATTGCTTTCATATCTCAGCAATTATGAATATAGCTGCTGTAACCATCTGTACATGGGTCTCTGTATGAACATAGGTTTTCAGTGCCCCTGGGTCAGTTCCAAAGGGTCAGGTTACTGGATCACATGGCCAGGGTATGTTTAGTTTTAGAAGGAACAGCCCTACCTCTCTTCCAAAGTGCCTATGCTATTGTGTGCCCCACTAGCAACAGATAAGGACTCTGACTACTCCTCATTCTCACTAGCAGTGTGTGTTGTCAAGACTTTGGAATTTGGCCATTCTAATGGGTGTATAGAACTAATGCTACCTTAAAGCTTCCCTGAACTTCATGCTCACTCCCATATCCACGTAGCTGCTGCCAGAGTTCAGGCCCCTCATGGATGTCTCACCTTCTTGCTGTTCTTTCTCCTTATATGTATGTTTCAGTTTTTACAGAAAGAAAAATCAAACAAAGGTAATGGTGAGCAAACAGATCCTGATTACTATGTTATTTGCAATTACAGCAACGGACATTAAATAAGGCTTTGCCCTTCAGTTATTACATTTGGACTAAGGCCGGAGACCCTTGTGACCTCTGATGAGTAAGTCCTAAATTGCATTTAGGTGTCAGAGAATATGTTTTTTCAACATTTTGTTTTGCTAAAACCAGCAGTTTATAGGTTCAAGGCTGGAGGTCGTCCCACTGATTATCCTCATCCATGTGGGCATGCCTGTGAAGACTGGGTTTCCTTCATAATATATAAGGTAAAAGAGAGGACCAGCAGGTACATGAGCCTATAGACAGAACAGATCCACATGCTTACTCACCGGAAGAAGTTTAGCTGTTGCCAAAGACAGTTTGCAGTGTGTCTCAATTATTATCCCCTGTGTGATATTTAACAAGAAAATTTTTACTGAGCGCTCCTAACTGCTGAGACTTAATAATGGTTTATCTTTATATGGTAGAGTGCACTTATAGTAACAGTATTCTAGACCCTCAGATTTATTTTAATGATCATGCAGAAATAAAGAAGATACCACCGACATCCTGGATTTGTTCAAACTTCCTCTCCCCTTATCTCTGCCACCCCTACTCAGACCACCATCCCTGGGTTCAGACAGCAGTTATGGGCATCATAAATGATGGTCATGTCAATAAATTGTGACTTTGTGGGAGTTTTCCTTTCTTGTTCACTCCGCTTGAGGATAAATTTTAATAAGGATGAGAACAAGGATAGATGAAGAACCTTTGAGTAGAATATCTAGCTCTTCATCACATGGAAGTGAGATTGATGCTGTACCCATTGCCATCAGAGATGGCAGAATAGCAAGATTACCAGCTCAAAGATAGACATTTATAAAGCAAGCACAATCTGTAATAGTAAATAAATAAGAAGTAGATGTTAAACGCTCAGTTACACAAGGCAGCTAAAATTGTCTAGTTTTGCTTCTTTACAACAGGATTATCTTATCCACAAAGACATGTGTCCAGAAATATTACAACTTGTAGTAAAAAATAAATTGCATTATTTAAAAGATTAGATTAGCCCCATTTATTTCTTTTACCATTAAAATAAGTTTTGCATTTTTGATTTTATTAGTGGCTTCCTAGACACTGTGTTTGTGAATATCACTATAAAACAAAATCTAAGGTGATATTTTCTGCATATTTCCACAGACTTATGGATGTCATCAAATTCTGGTGTTCATCAGGCATGTAAAGTTGCTTCTTGGCCTTGTGTGTATCATCAAAAGGAAATTTAAGAGCACTGTTTCGTAGTAATGGCTCCAAGATAGTCTACAAGAGAAGGAGAAATGTTTTGAGTGATTGAATTTCTAGGAGCCAAAATTTGGGTTGTGGCAATAAGCAAAGTGAATTTAATGCTAAGTGGTAATGTTAGGGTCTGATGTTTGTTTCCCCCACAACTCATAGATCGAAACTTAATCCCCAGTGTGGTGGTGTTAAAAGGTTGAGCCTTTGAGAGGTAACAAAGTTGGAGGGCAGAACCCTAATAAAAAGAATCAATGTCTTCATAAAAAAAGGCCCCAGAGATCCACTTTTTTCCTTCTACCATATGCAAAGACAGCTAAAAAGGCACATATTCATACATGAGGAAGTGGTCCCTCAATAGACAGCCCATCTGCCAGTGTCTTGATCTTGGACTTGCCAGCATTAAGAACTGTTAGAAGTAAATTCTGCTGCTTTTATGTTGTGTTGGTTACATTATTTTTTTTACACCACCCCAAACAGCCTCAGACAGGAAAAGAGATAAGGCTATCACAAGTTTGCTGGTAAAAAATTCCAATTTGAGGGCTGGAAAGATAATTCAGTAATGCAGCATCTGCCTGGTAAGTACAAGGTCCTGAGTTTGATTCCCAATACCAAAAAAAAAAAAATTCCTATCTGAACGACATCAGTGGAAAGAACTCTCTTAGCAGTACAGTCAAATCAGAGATTCACACTATTAGGGAAATCCATAGAAACAACTGAGGAGAAACACTGAACATAATTTACATGAGGCCAAAGTGAAAAGGAATCACAATTATTACAGAAATTTATTAAAGCTGAACCCACAAGACAAAAGAAAATGTGCGGCCCCCAGGCCAAATGGCTTTGTTTTCTCGGGCCTGGAAGAAGCCCATTTTTTCTAGCTGACTTGTGCCATCCATCCCGGTTATCTCCTGGTTCTCCCAATACACCAGCCTGCCTTCCTCCTCGGGCCTCTGCAAACACTGGTCTCTTTAGCAGGTGGCTGTATCTCTCCTCATGCATGACCAGTATGTAAGTTAGCTTTCCTGTTGCTGGACAAAACACCTAACATACACAGCGTAAAGGATGAAAGGTTTAGGTTTTAGTCTACGATTGGCTGGCTCGAAGGCAGAAATATGATGGAAGAGGTTGGCAAGTTGGCAGAGGGGAGATTCTCACATCCTGGCATCAAGGAAGCAGACAACAGGAAAGCCAGAGAAATACGCACACCTAGTAGCTTATTTCCTCCAACTACGCCCCCCAAGAGACCATTCAGCCAATGGATTAATCCACTGATGAGGTTAGAGTCCTCATGATCTGACCATATCTCTAGCCCCCACATAGAAACACTGCTGGATTCAGGATCAAGCCTGTAATATACAAGTCTCTGGGAACATGTCATATATAAAACATAGCCACCAACTCACCCTCTCAGGCCAACATCTTGAACGCACCGCCCCTAAAACGGCACCTCTCTTTTGTCGTTCTACAGACCCACGTTATTGCTCTCATAGCACAGATCAGAGTCATCACCATTTTACTTTCTTGAGCTGCCTGTCTCTGCCGTGCTCAGAGTTCCACGGGGACACGGACTAGTTCTATCTTGCTCATTGTTGCAGCTCCGGTACCTAACATATGCAATGGCTCCATTGCCCAATTCAGAGTAGGTCAAGAACATATTTGCTGAAGAATAAATGACCAAAGTTCCTGTCAATTCCTAGGAGAAAGAAGGGGAGGCATACCTGTGTGGCTAGTATGGTTGTATAGGTGAACTTCAGAGTTGCATAAGGCATCTATTAGAGTGAAGAAGAAAAATAGAAGAAGTCATGCCAGCCATGTACAAGAGGAAGATGTCCAACTATGAGAGTACTGCCAAGAAGGCTGGAATTCTTCAGAGATCAAGCTGCAAATAGACATGGGAAAGGCATATGGACTTTCATAGATATGCGTGGCACTGGTAAAACATAGAGTATCTGACTTATTACTTAGAGCATAAGGTATTACACTTAAGAACATTAAAAAGAAAGATTATCTTTGGGCAAATCTTGAAAGGAGAATGAACTTGGATCCAAAAAAAATTAGGATGAAATTGATCACCATAAAGAAGAAAAATAATGAGAGAAAAAAATCACTGTTACTTCAGAATGGCTCACTATTACCCATTCTGACTCTAAGAAGATTTTTCCAAACCCTGAAGACTATAAATTAAAAGTAATATCTCCCAGGCCCTTGCAGTGAAGCCCTGGGATTCAGGTTCTATTGTAGGGGTATTCATACATGACAAACATGATAATCAGGAGAGTAATTCTGAGGTCTTTGGCTTTTCTGGACAGTGTGATGGTGAGCACATTTGTCACTGAGGAACCAGGAGCTACAGCTTCACGGTCATGATGGTCATGATGGTAATGGGTGTAGCGGTTTTGACAGCCTTCCTTCACAGCAGAGGCTGTAGACCATGTGGCCCAACTTGACAAGAGCTCCCCTAGCAGGCTAGCTCTACAGTGTCATTCTGATTCAGTGCATGATGGGTTCCTGCGAAATAGACTGCAAATCTTTGTGCATGATGAGCAAAGAACTGCAAATTCTACATTTCTTTGGATATGATTGATAAAAAGATCAACAGGTGCTCAGTCATCTCAGTGGTATCCGGTGTGCATGATTTTTTCCATTACTTACTCTGTTATAATTACATGCATGACATGCAGTTCATATATATGAATCATCAACGAATTTTGGGTAAAGACAGGTCGTTGTACATCATGACACTGTATCTAACATGCATGAGCTCTGGTACCTAACATATGCTGCCCTCAGGCCAAATGGCTTTGTTTTCACGTACCTGGAGCTCGTGAAAGTATGGAATGCTCTGGAGCTTCATGAATTTCCTAGGTCTTTCATATTCTTATCTCTGTTTCTCTTAAGACGTGGCAGGAGGATTAGCCCTGTGGTGTTGTCCAAGTTGGATTGGGTGGAGTGGTCCCACTGCCCCAACTGTTCTATCTACATTAATTCTAGGAGTTGTTCCTAAGAAATTCAACGCAAAGCTTTAGTTCATGGTTGGCTGCTCCAAGGTATAAATAGCACAGAGGAAGGCCATGGTGGAGGTGTTGAAAGGTGTTCAACCCATGGCAGATAGGAAGCAGAGAACCAGAAAAGGGGTCGGGGACAAAACCACACCCTTTGAGGCCATGTCCCTAGTGACTCATCTCCAACTGGGCCCAAACTCCCAAGAGCACACTCAGCTCCTGAACTCATCAGTGGACAAATCCACCAATGAGCATAGTGCCACTTTGATCCAATCAATTGTCAAAAGCCCCATCTCTGAATGCATGAGCCTTTTGGGAGACATTGTCAACATAAACAATAACATGACTAAATATAAGTAATGTTTGTTACTACAATTGAAATTTAAAAAGGAAAATTACCCCATTCCTCTCCTCAGAAACTATACAGTTGCTAAAGAATGGACGTACGTATTAAACATTTAAAAATATGGAATGCTATGGAACATGAGTCACAACTGCTTTCTTAATGACACTGGTAAATGTGGGTGGTATCCATTGGAAATGACTCCATGTAAGTCATGGTAATCACCCTACCTCTGGATAAAAGGATAAATTCTTGAAAAACAGAGAAAATGTGGGAAGCATTTCAAGTCATGGACACCCGTCCATGGCTGCCCTGAAACAGTGGGAGGCATTTCAGTAGGTGGGTAGCTGGAAATCTGGTTGAAGAGGCCAGGATAAAGCTCCACCAGCCACGTGGAATCACATAGTTTCTGGATTAAGAACGACAGTGAAGGTAACTGTTGTCAATACCTCTATGAGACAATCTTCTGTCAACTGAGTCAACTATCTTCAGAATGGAGCCTAGGAAAGAGAGTGATGAGATTTTAAGAACCCTAGAAATCCTAAGGACCCTAGAAAAAGGCTTAGTTTAAAAATCTTGAATAAATCTAAGATAGAGATAGCCTCAGAAAACAAATTACAAATTAAACTAAGTAATCACTCCTTCCAACCATTTATTTTATGAAGGAGCAACTTGGGCTCAGAAAACTAGAAAGATTTCCAAAGGCCACACAGTGTGGCAGAGCCCACCCTCAACCCAGCTCTGAGAACATCTGGCCCAGCCCTCCGCCATGACCAAGAATTTCCAGGCTATGTTTCGTGCATACTTGATTTCCCTTGTCATGCATGAAAAATGGTAATAACATTCTCTCTCCAAACATCTTTTCCTGGAGGAGTAATACATCATGGAAAGAGAGAGGCCTGCCATCGTGGCGGGACATTATCATTTTCACACAAATGCTGAAACAATTCTGAACTCTCAGCCTGAACTAAGCTACCTTAATCTTACCTGTGTCTCACACTGGGGGAAACTTGGTTTGGAAAAACTGAGTCAAATCCATTTCAAGTGTTCTATCTTAAGCTTCTCAGTTTGCACTCAATTTGTTTTATCACATAGTGATAGGAATTAAAGGCCTTCGCTACAGTTTAGGCAGCTTGCCAATACCTATTTTATAGCAATAAAATATGTACAAATTAAGGAATCTCATGTGGAAAATTCATTCAACAGCCTCAAAAGCCAAATGAATGGTAATTACTTTGAACACAATGTGGCGGCAATCAAGCACGATTGGATCATGCTTTTAAATGTACGTCTACATTTTAAGAACTCAGATAATTATGAATTATGAAAATAACTAACAGAGACAATGGGACAGCAAAGCTGTTGTTTATGAAACATGAAAGGGACATTTTCAGAGGAGTAGGGGGAATGAGTCATTCTCCGCACCTGCCAGGGAATATTGAATATAAGATAGTTACAAAGTACAGGGCCAGGATTGGCTCCCCTCCCCAGTCATTGCACATGGGGATTGTGACTACTGAGCTCTGACATTTGCAGAGGTTGACAGGGGGCTGCTGAAGGTTCCAGCCCCATGTCCCACACAGTGTGGGATTAAATACACACCCATCACTCCGTACAGCACAATGCTAATAGAACCATGTTACACAGAGATGCACAGGTGGAAATGATCTCTGCATGATCAGCTGCCAAATCTCTTTCTTTAAACAAAATCATTCTGAAAAACGTGTCTTAAAATGGAGTCTGTGGAATGGGATTGCTTTAGCCAGCCTCTTACGAGATGTGGAATGTCTTTCATTCAGCCTCTCTGTTGCTCTCTTTCCCCAACTTGAAAGTCGTGGGGTTTGTCTCTCTACCTCCAACACGTTGTGCATCTATGCTACATGAGCTAAGCAAGCTCTGCTGCCCTGGGCACATCCAGTGTACTCGGGGAATAGAGAGGAGGCCAAGGGGCTGGAGTGAGTGAGGAGAAAACAGGACATGAGATCAGACAGGGAAACAGAGCCAGATCGCGGCAGGCCAGAAACGTTGTTGTAAGTTTGCTTTCATCCCAGGAGTATGGGAAATTTCTCAGGATCGTGAGCTAATGACGTGGTTAGTGTTTCCCAGGATCTCTCTGGCTTTTGAGGTAAGAGCAACCTGAAAGGAAGTGAGAGTGAAAGCGGGAAGACCAGTTAGGAGGCTGCAACAGTCCCGGTAAGAAATGATGGTGGCTGACAGCAGCGTGGGTGCTTGGGAGGTGGTGGGAGATGGTCAGTCGGGAGACATTCAGCAGAATCTGCTGCGGTCAATCCTACCTACTTGTCTTCCATGTAACTGAGAGGCCGAAGAATCCTCAATAATTCATATAATCTTTCACGGTTAAAATTCTGGTGAGTCTATTCCCCAATCACAGCCCTGACGTTTTTTACGTGCGTTTTTCATTTCCCGGCAAAGCCTCGAGGACACACGTATTATTCAGGTTAGCTTTCAATATTTTAGAATTCTCTACCAATAACAAGTTCTTACTGCCGGACATAAAAGACTTCTCACAGAATTGTGTTGAAACAGTAGAAAAGAGGCCATGTTTTCAAAAGCCCGCTGTCTTACGCTGGGATCTCTCAAGAAAGAGAAACCTGAGGTAAGGACTGGTGGGTAATTTGTTCTGTAAGTAACTCCAGGGAGCAGGAGTGAGAATCTTGGAGAAGTGAAACGGAAAGAGAATGTATCTGGGCTCTCCAGAGAAACAGTAGCAAGCTAGCTGTCCTCTACCTATCATCTGTCTATCTGTCATCGGTCGACCATCTGTATCCTCTCTGTTGACTTTCCTTTTTCTCCCCCTTCTTTATCATCTATCCATGCTACCCATTCTTCCACCCTTCCATCCATCCATCCATTTTTCCATCCTCTCCATCCATTTATCTGTCCTATCTAGCTAGATCAAGAAATTCATTTTAAAGAATTGGCTCATTATAAGGGCTGGCATGTCTCAAGTTCATAGGACAGAGTAGAAGCCTAGAAACTATAAACTAAGCTGATATCTCAGTATCAAAGCAAAATTTCTTCTTCATTGGGAAACCCCAATTTTTGCTCTAAATGATGTTTAACTGATTAGGTGAGGTGGAATCATATTACCAAGGGTAATCTTTGCTTCGGGTCAAGTGATTATACCTGTTAATCTTCACACCTGGAAGCGTGTTTGACTGATTAAGAAATTTTGCAGCATGACCTAGCTGAATTGATACATAAAACTAACACAAAAATTATGACAGAATATTGGCAAAAACAATCACCATCCTTCCTTTCACAGTGTCTATATGCTCGTCTGCCGTGTGACTTTGTTGCTTCTCCCATCAAGAAAAAATATCTGTTTTCCCATCCTTTGGATGTGGGCTAACCGTGTGATTTACTTTGACCAGTAGAATGTGTCAGAAGTGACATCATAGCAGTTTCAGCATAGGCATTCACAGGCTTTGTGCATTTTCTTTTTCTCTTGGAATTCTGTAACCCCCACATGAAGATGCCCAGGTTAGACTACTGGAGAACAAGAGATCACAGTGACCTCCCAGAAGAGGCCACCCCAGCCATCCTCCTCTCTCCTGACCAAGTCCCAGAGCATGAGTACATGAGCCAGCCCGAGTGAGATCAGTGAAGTTGGGTCCGGATAAACAGAAATGCCCATCTGACTCACAGATTGATACGACAAATAAATGGTGATTACTTTAAGCACATAAGGATTGGAATGCTTTGTTACATACCAAAAGTTAACAAATACAGTAGAAAAGTCAAAGTGAGTCATTTATCACATCACTCTCTGCTTAAAGGAAACTTGGGCTCAATCTCATTGGGGCCCTCTGAGGAGCTCCACAGATGAGCTTCAGGACTGATTTTCTGGGAGTCAGAAAAAAAGCATTAGCCAGATGTGGTGGTACACACCTGCAATCTCAGCATCCTGAGAGACTGAGGTAGGAGGATCACAAGTTCGAGCCCAACCTGGGAGACTTAGTGATTTAGTGAGACCCTGTCTCATAATTAAAAAAAAAAAAAATTAAAGGGTTGGGGTGCAGCTCAGTCCAAAGGCTCCGGGTTCAATGAGAAAGTAAAACTCATGAATCTACCTGAGTCAAGGTGCTGTCAATTTACACTGTAAGATGGGACACATAGGACACCCAGTGTAGTTCATCACTCACATTGCTGTGACACAGTTTGTCAGAGTTCTTCAAGGTGGTGGGAAGCTGGCAGCAATCTTTGTAAAATGCTTAATGTAGTGGTTGAATGCACAAAGGTAAAACCCCCTGCTACTGTAACTTCTCTTGGGAATGTGATAGAAATTCTCTAATCTGCCACTCTCTTGAACATTCCCACTTCAGACAGCATGTCAGCAGGTGCAAATAGTATGACCCTGACTTCCGCAAAGGCTCTGAATTTCTCCTTGCATGACTCTTCCTGAACTGCATCTGTTTCAGTGTCCATTTCCCAGTCCCTGGGCATAGAACCACCAAGAGATATTTATTGAATATTCTCTGCCCCTTGTGTGTAGCCTCATATTAAATTCACTGTGGGAATCAAGAAGATTTTCTCTTCTGAAATTATATCTCCTCTGCCTACAGGTCTGTACCAATAAGGAGCCCAACACGACAAAGTTGTTATTATAACTTCAAGATAAGTGAAATACACTTCCCATGTGGCTAAGTGTAGGCATTGCCTCCTTGGTAACTAGTATCTCAGCTCCAGCAGGGTGTAAATGTTCAGAAATAAGAAGAAATGTTTTAGTATCACCGGGGGTGAGCAGTGAGAGGGACTGAACCTACTTCTCATGTTTGCTTCCTGGATCCATGTGCTGTAAGTTTCTAGGGACACAGAATCACATGCTGGCTTTTAGCCGAGTGCACTTACTGCATCATGAAGGAATAAATGATTCAGGCCCAAAGCAGTATTTCTCTGATTTGGCACCTTCACCACATTCCTTTACTGTATTAGAGCCGTGAAATGGTCTACAGTAGAACAAGCAGATCCTGTGGTCACACACTCTTTGCTCCACCTCCATGGCCAGAAGATCGGTGCCTTGATTTGAAGCAACATTGTTTATAACTCCACACCAGTAAATCAGCCATTGGATGGTGGTGCTGGCAGAGGCAACACGGACAGGGAAGATAAACCAAGCCTGGAATCAGTAGCGATTCAAGCAATGACAAAAGCTCTCATCTCCAGGGTGGAAGAGATCAGTTTAATCAACTTGCCACTAAATAGCTGACAAGAGTCCTCACAGATGCCGTTCCAGTGAATGACCTAAGTTGATATCTGCTGCTCTCAAGTTAAGTGTTCAGCAACTGTAATAGCTACATTGGTCTTAGGCTCATGCATATCTTTTTAGTTCATTATAGAAGCACAAAATCAGTCTAGGACAGAGAATGACTAGCACCCATCACCAGTGAGTCATCCTGCTTTTCTGAATACCAAAGGAGTACAGTGGGGAAGATGCACCCTGGTGAGTAATAAAGTGAGACATAAAGATTAGCTCACTTGGTATCCATTCCCACTCACTTGACCTCTGCCCTCCATTAATATCCGTTCAGTTTTACCCTCCCATGCCTCTGACCAGTCAGACAAACCTTTCTCCTCTGCGAAGTAGCATGACTTTGTCACAAGTGTAGCATGTTCTGTTCACAGCCCTGCCAACCCAAAGTAGCCTTTGTCCTTCAAGGATACTTAAATGTGAAACTGTCAGGAAGCAAGACTACCTCCAAATCCAAAACATATTAAATGTTATAATTACATTATATTCCAACAACCATGGATTATATTTGCATGTGCATATGTTAATATGTAATTATGTAAAGATACATAATTGCATGCTCTCGATGATATATGAAGTTATAATAGAATCTGAAAGGTACAATAGATATTGTGAAAGAGAAAGAAACTGCTCAAAAAGGAAAGAACAACTGGGATGAGGGAAAAGAGAAGAGAAAGCAAGAAGGAAGTGAAAAAATAATATATATATACACACAAGATAGCTAAGACTATTGTACTACTAATTTCTAATGGTTTATTTAAAGGAACAGTTAATGTTTAGTTGTTCCATCACTCTTGCATGCCTTTATCTGGTAACCTGAGCAGCTACTTTGAAGATAACAACATGTAATACAACAATTTTTGTCAATTTCCTATCATCTCTCTTTTTGGAATTCTGTATCTTTTCTGTCTTTTTTGTGTTGTGTTGTTTTTGTCTTGCAGTTATAATAAAAATACCAACCTATCTGTGAACCATGTCTGAATGTCTCCCCTGTCACTTAATGAGATGGAATATGCATGAAGGCATAAGCATAATTTTAAGGAGATACAACGGTTTACATGAAGGATGAGGCTACCAGTCCATATTTCCTACTTGGGCCCATTGGCCTTACTCAGAGCTGATTCTAAGTGCACCAGTTCCATCACACAAGAAGTTGTTGTTTGGCCAACTCAACTTTAGGGCTATAATAATACTTAGCCAATGATGGGACACTTTGTTCTGACATTCACTTGATATTCACCATTTGTTTGGCCTCCTCTAAGGCACAATCATATGACAAGAGGTGATTTTCAAACTGCAATCAGTTCTATGCCATAGAAGAAATGATCCTGCTTCAGAATCCTTCAAAATCCTAGGCATTGGCCCCATGACCATGCTCTAAGATTTTCTGCTGGGGCATATACTCAGTATTTGTAGTATTGTCAGATCTGCTGGGGCATATACTCTTAGCCAGAGGATCTCTTTCACCCAGCCTCCCTCTGCTGCAGAGCGCACCATTTCCCATAGCTTCCTCCCATGTGAAGCCTCAAAAGTTATCCTACAAATGCATCAAAGTAGTGTTTCCAAATGTCATATATGCTGCCTTCAAAACCCACAGAAGCATCAAGCTCAGTGCTTCCTTCTTAATGTTGAGTGTCACATTGTTCACTAAGTTAGCCCCTTATGTTCCAGAACACATTTTACTGATGAGGCAGAACCCCGAACTTCCATAGTGTGTCTTCATTAATTTTTCTCATTGCTGAGACAAAATAGCTGGTGCCCAAAGTTAAAGGTAGAAAGGTTTCTTATAGCTCTTGGTTTGTAGAAGTTTGAATTCATAGATGGATGGCTGCAAGGCAGGGCAGCATAGAAGAGGGACAGCACAGAGGAGAACAGTTCATGGTGGGCAGAAGACAGCAAAGCAGCAAAGTTGTGAAGAAACAAGCAGAAAGCCACAATCACCGACCCTCTTTCTGTCCCTTAATTCTACCCAGAACTATCCCAAACCAATCAGTGGAGTAATTTAATAATCACACATCCTTGACCCCAGCATCATGCACTCCAGATCCAGCCACCTCTGAAAAGCCCCACCTATGACCACATGAGGCTTTGTGGGGACACCTAGACACAAGCCACAGTGGCATATTTTTGGTAATTGCAATCATGGCTACTGCTTGGTGGAGGTTATCACAGCCATCTATCAGCCACCAGAACCCAGGTGGATTTATTGATGAGCTCTTGGGATATGATGGAGACCACCACCCTTGCACCATTAAGCTCCCTGATGGTGGCACTTGTCACTTCAGTTCCTCCTAAAATAACAATATCGCTTTAGGCTTTTATTGGGTCCTTCCTCTGCCATTCACATCAGGAAACTAATTTGAGTATTCTGTGTATCTGTGATATTAATCTTGATTGCCGGCTTGGTTGGATTGAAAGAGCCTAACAGATTAGTAAAGCACATTTCTGAGTGTCGGAGTGGGCCATAGGGTATGTCCTGGGGGATGACATCTGTTCCCTGTCCTTTCCTCTCTGGCACTCTTCCTCTGTGTTCTTCTTCCCCGGATGCCAGGAGTTGAACAGCTTTCCTCTGCCATGCTCTCCTGCCTGATGTTTCCACCTAGAAACTGTCTACTGGGTAGTTCTGTAAATCCATTGATTCCCCCTGTGAAACAGGCTTGGGTCACAACCTCATTTGTCACCTGGTTTCCAAAAGCCACCAGCCTATATACAGGATCATGTTGACATCTCAGGTACTCTGTTATCAGTATCGATTTGGACTGCATCTCACAACTCCTGGCTTGTGTGACTGTTTTCTTATTTCAAGTGAGGTTACTCTGACAGAAGTTTGCTTCGGGAGCACACACACTCTAAATGCTTGTGATGCTGTTGTAGAGTCCTCTGTTGAGGAGACCTGTCTTCATCGTAAACCAATGGAGCCTCTGGTTTTTTCTGACAACTGAGTAAGGCATCATCATTTCCATGGTAGCATCTGGCCTTAGCTTTCAGATCACCAGCCACCAATGTTTTTATTTAGCTTTTTCTAGTTATGCAAGTCACATGATATCCAGGCAATTTTCCATCTGCCCCTAAGCACATCAAGGTCATTGTTCTAGATCATTTCAGGTCAGGGTGTGCCAGTTGCTGTCCCAGCTGTATTTCCCACTATATTAATTATTTCTGCCTTGCCCTGTTAATTAAATGCTACCACCTGGCCTTTGCAGCTGTGGGATCCTGTTACTTCATTGATACTCAGGAGCTCAACATACCCTACAGACAACCCCAAACGATGCAGAACAGCCACCGCAAAACCTCTCAAAGAATTCATTGCTTCCTTCACTAGCACATTTCTTAATCTAAGTGAAGGAAATGAGGTAGGAGAGTTTTTAGTAAGGGTCTCGATTTTCAGGTTTCACATAATAAATCTTTCTAATGTCCCTGCCTCTCTCAGCCTTTTGATTGCTAACTCAATACTCTGCCAAAGCTGTGTTGCTGACAACTCCAGCTTATTTACTAGGACCCATTGCCATGTTCAAGTTTCAAGGAGCCCTCGTAGCAGTGACCTTGCCAGGACATATACCATAAATTAAGGGAAAGTGTTCTCTTCTTAATAAATTCTCCCCCTTGAGCTGTATATTCTGCCTCCTCACCACCACTACCATCACTCATGGTCTAACATCAAAAATTTTTCACCTGTGAACTCTCTTAATATATACTTGCCAAGTTCTGAGATTTTGGGGAGGGTGAGTGCACTGTTTTCTTCCTAAGCAGTGAGTGGCTGGGCTGGAAGACAGCCTTACATTAGCTATTGGTCTGGAGGTATTAAGAGACAGAGAACTAGGTCTTGAGAGGAGAGAGCATCATCTTACAAGGTGACTTTGAATGAGCTTTCTGCTCATCTCTCTTGGGGAGGAGAACTTATCCTGCCAGCCTGATGGATTCAAGGGAATCCAAGTTTAAGACTCCTGGGTTCTCCAATGAATATTCCCTTTGTGGGTTGCAGGGCCCCAGTCTTTCTCTATCAAGGCCATTCTTTTGACAAAGAATACATAGCAGGGTAAAAATATGCAGTTGATGTTTAAATTTTTTAAAATTTATTGCAGTAAAAGCCATATGCCACTAATCCCTTTCAACACGCCCCCCTCACATCTTCTAACCCAGCTCCAAATCCACATTTGCACCTGAGATCTCTTCAACTCAGCCTTTACCATCTGTGAATGCCATGTCTATCAGCATTCTGGCCTCCTGATTGCCTATCTGAGTTACCCATTGTTATAGGCTTTCACCAGCCTGTCCCTCCAAACTCATGCCACAAACCAATTCCAAAGGCTCCTCCAGGTCTTCAGTCAGAGCTGGAGTCAGTGGCCTTATCTCTTTGTACCAATTGCCTGTTTTAGTCAGTTTCACATTACTACAATGAAATACCTGAAGCAGTTAACTTATAAAGAAAAGAGTGTTTATTTACCCTATGGTTCTGGAGCTTCTGGTCCAAGATCAGGCAGTCCCATTGCATTGGAGAAGGCTTTTGGTGGTGATGGTATGGAGTGTGTATGCACATGTCATGAGCCAGGGAGCCAAGAGAAAAGGTAGGAAGATGAGCTGAGGTGCCACAATTCCCTTTGAAGGTATAACTATGATGTAAAGACCTGGTATAATGCCCTACTTCTCAAATGTCTACAGCAACATCCGGGGGCCCAAAGCTTTAACACATGGACCTTCTGGGGACACTATACATACTCAAACTCTAGTGAGCTCTTACTCACTAATGGCCCTGCTGGAAGTAAGCTCATGTTTCACCTTTGACTTGAAACTCATCTCAACTCACCATCCGTAGGAGTCTGGGTCATTGTGAGGATTTGATAGACCATGGATTACCAGCATCCCACTCACCCCAGAAATGGTTGCTTCTGATTGATGTGTGAAAGATGAGTTTCTGAACCCTACCCTGACCCTCTACTTTCCAGAGACTCTCCTGTACCAGCTGGTGCTTACATTCCTCAGGAGAGCACAGCCTAAGACACGTGTGGTGTCCAGGTAGATTTGGGTTGTTCTGTTGTCATTGTTTAAGGGTGGGATGAGGGCACTAAGAAAGTGAGAGAGAAGATAGAGGAGAATGTTTGTGAGACAGTCCCTTCAAAAGGCACCTAGGGGTTGGACTCTCTGAGCACCTTGTGATCATACAGAATGTCCATTAAGGAGTTTCTGGCCACTATGAACAAGGGTGGGCCCATGGGGCAGTAATCTCCTCACACTTGGAATCTGAATGTGTTAGAGGCTGAGGTGAGATGCACCCACATTGTGTGAGCGACATGTAGAAGGTAATATCTTTTTATAGCTTCTGCTTCTGTAGCATAGTTTTACTTTCTGATGTTTATTAATATGGTATATGTTTGTGATACATAATAATAGAACTCAACTTGGGAAATTATTATATCTACATAACACATTTGGATCATTTTTACTTCCTTTACATCACCTGCCTATCTTTCTTCCCTCCCTCAGACCCCTTTGCCACCTCCAAAGTCTACCTCTCTGTTTCCTATCAACTACCTTTGAATTTGCTCTTTAATTTTTTTTTAGATTTTGGGTTTCTCACATGAGAGAAACCGTATGATAGTTAACCTTCTGTGTCCCATTTATTTCACTTAGCATTGTGGTCTCAAGACCCA
The DNA here is from genome assembly GCA_004027595.1 of Dinomys branickii. Taxonomy (NCBI): domain Eukaryota; kingdom Metazoa; phylum Chordata; class Mammalia; order Rodentia; family Dinomyidae; genus Dinomys; species Dinomys branickii. The sequence goes on from PVLD010005243.1 coordinate 60,663, forward strand.
CTCATCATTCTTCATGGCTGAATAGGACTCTATTGGGTATGGACTATACACCACATTTGCTTCATCCTTTCATCTGTTGATAGACATATGAGCCACTTCCATAATTTAGCTATTGTGATATGTGCTGCTTCGGCAGAGATAAAATAGGGCCATTGTCCATGTCTTACTATTGTAGGAAAATGACCTCAGCCCCACCAGGGCCTTCTGAAACATCAGGTGCATTCAGCCTATGACTTTCCCACGGAGGAAGAAGAAACCAGAGTAGTCACTTCCATATCGATCACTTGTAAATTGAGGGTGCCTCCTGGAGATTAACTCATGGTACTCTCAGCTTGTCCCTGAATTCAAGACCTGAGCATAATCTGGGGACTGGACTATCCATCCACTCAGCAATATAGGAGGCCATCAGTGCTATGGGATCTCTGCAGATGACCTCCAGAGTAGGTAAAAGTCAAAAGCTGGCCCAACAATGTCTTTTACACCTCTCATTTAACAAAATTTCATCCACTTCACCTGCCTCCCAACAATCCCAATGTCCAAGGAAGGATGCATCTGGTCTCAGATTCCTGTCGTCTGTCCTACATACTAGATGTGATTTTTAAAAAAACATGGTAAGTTTAAATAAAAATTCATCAGATTAAAGACCTAATGTCATTAATCCTCCTCAAAATTCTCACCCTCACTTCAAACACACTTATCCCATTGTTCTTGCCACTTCCTGGAGCCGTTTTGAAAGTCTTCTTTCTTGCTTGGGCCTCAATGCCCTGAATCAATTCAAAATGCTGACCTTTCATTGTTATTATGACTTTGGGGATGAGGTAAAAGTTTCATGATGCCAGATCCAGTGAATAAAGTGCAAGAGGGCAAGTTATGACGTGTTTATGAGCCTTCCTTCCAAGTGGGTGGCACTTGGCAGCAGCAGCAGCTGGAATATACTGCGTTTGATCACAGCTCGTAAGATTCCTATGAAAGAGGACTTCCAGAACTGCTTCAGAAGGTAACAAGGATGATGGGACGAGTGTGTCTGAAATGAGGGGATGTATTCTGAGGGGGATCAATAGCCATGTATCTTTTACCATAATAATTGTTTTAAAAGGTAATTATTCACTATATATATTGATCATTCTTTGTATCTCTTCCTCTCCAACCAGTACTGGGTAGGGCAAGGGGCCAGGCCTACTGGAGTAGATGATTCTAATTATTCACCAAATTCCCCTACATTATGGCCTTCTGCTAAAACTCTGCTTTCACAAAAGCCATCTCCTCTCTGGTGTGTAGGAAATTCCTTGCTGAATAAATGCATACATATTTCCTTTATGTTCACATTCCCAGGGCTGTCACTAGTTGTGAAATCCTCTTGTTACACTCCCACGTTGAGCCATTGTGCACAGCATGGCAAAGTAAATGCTCTGATCGCTGCGGAAGAGCTGACACACAGGCCATACAAGACATTATCTTAAAGCCACCACAAAGGACCTCTTCCCACTTTATTAGAAGTGGCAGACAGTGCAAGAGAGAGAGGGAGAGCTGGAGTGCTGGCCAAGGAGCTTGCAAGGGCGATCCACAGGCCGTTCAGAGCTAATAGGCGACAAGTTCTGATATTCCAGGAATGTCTAATTCGTGGCTGCTCTCACTTTCTCAGCGCAGATACCCAAATTGATTCTGCCGACAAGAGGCACAATGTGAGAAAACACTGAGTGACAGGAACACCTAAGGGGAAGACGTCTGCCAAGCGATCGGTTAAACAGCTATTCATTTTGAAATATATCTTTGAGAAGCAGAGCAACAGAGGGCTACCGTAGTGTGCGGCCCATTAATTATACAGTTGACAAGAAAATTACCCTTCAGATCAACATTAGTGGAGAATGGGCTGGAGGAGGCATGGGGAGGGGGCAGTATTCAATAGGGTTATCCACATAGCCTGCAGTGAGACTGGTGTTCAAAGCTCCAGAGAAAACAGTTGGTGCATACAGCCGGCCCTCCTGACTTGCAGCTTCTGTGGCCATGGATTCAACTAACTGTGGTTGAAACTGTCACTAGGTTCATGACTATCGTATGGGCAGAACATGTAAAGACTCTTTCTAATTGTCCTTATTCCCCAGACAATAGACTACAAGTGTTTCCAGAGCATTTACATGGTAGGAGGTATTACAAGGCCTCTAGAGATAATTCAAAGAACACAGGATAGATGTAGATTCTGTACAAGTACAGAGCTTGGTCATTTTCAGATATTCACACCCATGAGGGTCTTAGAAACTATTCCCCATGAATACCAAGGGATTATTGTGTATTACACATAATGTGTCACTAAACTAGAAGACCAGTCCCAACAGATGTTACACTCTGAAGTTCCACCTGAGATGCCCTGATGTGATTCTTCAAGAACAAGCTTAGTCCAGAGGGAAGAGCTGGCGCAAGAGTATCACCCGACTTCCTGCTTGTGTGATCTGGGCATATTTATTAAAATGCCTTAACTCTCAGGTCTCTCATCCATAAAGTGGGAATGATAAAAGTGGCTTCCGGGGCAGTTACAAAGAATGAACAGTAATGCAGGTAAAGCACCTGACACACACAGGTGCTTGCTCAGTGCACCTCTTTCCTTCTGTTCTGCAGCTGCTTTCTGTGTGCTTGATTGTAAGATAACCTATGAGGCCATCTGGCTGCCCACCTGCTCCTCCAGGGCTACTCAGCAGATTTCTCAGAGCCACAGGGCACCCCAGGCAGTGTGTTAGGAGCACCTGATTCTCTAGAAAGAGGAGTCTGGACATGATCTCCTGCTTTCATCCCAGATCTGAGTTTCCAGAGAGTACAAAGCCTCCAAGGCCTACATGCCAACAGCTCACTACCTCCTCACTGCCCTCTGCCAAGGTTGGACCATCAGACTCTCCCCTGAAACCGTGTCTGCCTCCTGGATTCCTCTGGGACTCAACCTAGTTGTAAAATCCATTTCATCCCACACAAGATTTACAGCTGGATGGTGCATTCAAAGTGGGTCAGTGGAGGAAAGTTTGATCAAAGGGGCCACTGGCAAAACTGTTACCACACTAGCCTTCCAGGGACAAGAGGAGAGAGAACTTAGAGCCCAGGGAGTGTGTGGCAGTAGGATGGGAGTGCCAGTTTGATTGACTGTGGGATCTCCCTGGTGGACTGGTGGAGCACATGTCCGGGTGTGACTAGGTGGGTCGTGGAAGTGTGACTTTGAATCCTATATATGGCCACAGACTGAGCCCCTTCAAAATCTGAGTCAGATTAAACTGCTCCTGCTTGAAGCTCTGAGTGGTGTCTGGTATTGTTTCCCAGCAACTGGGAAGCTGAATACTGCAGAAAGAGAGGGACTGACTGGGCTGTGGCACCTCATGGAGGGATACAGGCAGGACAGGGCCACCTTACAGAAGAAAGCACTAATCTGATGACCCATTTTGATCTGGCATCATGGAGCTCTGAGTGGGGACAAAGGCAGCTCTTTGACCTCAGCAGCCATGTGCATTTCTTGCCTCTTGGTTAAGACTTGTGTGAGGACATAGCATGGGACTCTTGTTGCAAACCCTCACCTTTGAGCCATGCACACTCTGAAATGTGGAGAGTTACTCTTGATGCATAGTGGGCAAGGGGCCAGATACAAATGCTTCCCTTCTCCTTAGAAACAGTTCAAAAATATATTTCATATTCTCCTTAAGAATTCGAATTCTGATCTCTCAACCTCTGGGGCTCATACTCTGCAACTTTCACCAGTTCCTATGGTACCTGTGCCCTGGGAGGTGATAGTGCTCCCAGAATCTTTCTCCCCTGCCTGGAGTTGACTCCTTGTTCTCTGTATTTTAGACTCTGGGGAGTATAGTGACCCACGCTTCTTAAATATCCCATTCAGTCCAGTTGAGAACACCCAGGGTCCACACAGGAAACTGATGGCAAAGTCAAACTGGAAAATTCAATAATTGTCTATAAGATTCATTTACACAGGGGCAAGCTGTTACTAACAGCTGGGCATGGGGATCAGGCACCAGAATTCCATACTGGTGATTGGTCTGAAACTTACACTTGAGTTGGTTTTCTGTTTTTCTCCTCCAGCCTCTCATTCCTATTTCTGACCATCATTCCCCAGAAAAACTACTTACATGTTAGTTTTTATCTCAAGATCTGCTGCCCAGGTCAGCAGCTACCTAAACCGAAAGGTGTGACCTCTCAGGTGTGGTTCTAGGACTTCCCAAAGATTTAGTCATTTCAGAGCCAATTAGCATCTTCTAACACACCCTCAAAGCCTGTCTTCTCCTTGCATGTGCTTGGGAGCACCCAGGAGGCCTGCCCATTTCCTTGACCCATCTAGCCTTCAGCACTTCGATCCATCTTTCCAATCAAGCCCCTGGATCCGTATCTACCTGCTCTCTTCTTCCTGAAATTGGAATATTGCTCTGTAGCTGTGGCAGCAGGAGCAGTTAAGAGACTGTGGTAGTAGAGATGAGGAGAGATGGATGGAGATGAGAAATCTGGAGAAAGTGGAAATGCAATTGGTCCTCCAAATCCACAGGTTCCACACCCACACAGTAAACCAACCACAGATCAAAAGTATCTAGGAAAAAAAATCTGTATAGAACATGTACAGACCAGACCAGAATCTGGGGAGGAATTTCTAAATTGGAAGATCATAGTAATCCAGTTATTTTAGATTCTTTCCCTGCCAAATTTCCACCTCTTTATATAACCTCTCCATGTGTTTGGCCAGTTTCCATCTGAGAGTTTGGTTATAGAACTGTTTGTATGCTAAAAATGTATCCTCTCTTAGTTGAACTAACCCAAGGGAGGGTTTTAAAAAATTGACTTTGCCAAGAATTCTGTAGAAAACCAAGTTATAATGAAGACTTGGAGAACAAACACCCTGCCTTGTTTGGCAGTTTTTTAGGCATGGAGTTCCTTACTTCCTATTCTAAGCAGTACAAAGGCCTTTATCCCCCTCCCAGTTTTCTGCCCTTTGGTGATGATCTGCCTTTTGTTTCCTGAAGAGACAAGCAAAGCAGTTGTAATCAGACCACAGGTTGTGCCCTCACTCAGACCAACCATGAGAACCAGAGCCAGAGAGAGAACTCAGTCTGGAAATATTCTAAAACACATTCCACAAGTGGTTATGGGTAGAGTTCATGACAAAAGACATGAAGGTCAAACCACAAACACAAAACCCTCTACAATCATTACAAAGAAAGGTGACACAAGACGGGAGCTACGCCCAGAGTCAGAAAACAAGATCTCCAAGACAAGAGACTGAGGACAGGAAGGGAGAAGGAGGGAGCATGAGAATAGACAGGCAAGTCTGGAGAAGGATCGCTCACGGAAGGGGTGTTAGACCCCAGGGGCAAATGTCCCTTCCATGCAACATGCTGGAAAAGGCTATGCATTTGAGATGGTGAATTCTGCTCCTGGAGAATGAAACCTTCCAAAATTAGCAGGACAGAGAATCTTGTCCCCTGCATGCTGGTTACGGACAAGACACTATGCATGACATTCAACTCACATGTTTTGCTTCATGTCCCCCAGTCTTAAGGTAGAGGCTGTTTCCCTCAGGAATCAAAGGAGAAAATCAGAACCTGGAAAAGTCTAATTACTTGCTAACCACCTTGAATGTGAGTTTGCTGGTTTCCAAAGCTCCTCTTTTTTTTTTTTTTATTAGACTAGTCTATTCTCCAGACATACTTGGTTTCTCTCTCCCTCCTGAAGATCTGTTTATGTCACATTTTGGCTCAAGTGGTAGATGAGACACAGGGCGTCTTAAGAGCATGAGTTTGTGAAAGTGAAGCAGTGAGGACTAGATGAGGCAGGAGCTGAGGCCAGACACAGCTCTAACCTCCGTGGGTTCGGGCATGAGTATAAATCTGAAGTGCGTCTCACCTGCATTGATTTTGACAACCTGACTGATGATTAATTTTTCCCATCTTCCTTGACAAACAGATGTTCACAATAATCTAAAGAACCAAGTTAGAACTGAGAGGTTACGGGTTCATTAGGTTCTCCTCTAAATGAGGCATTGAGGAGTCCGTCACTTATACCCTCCTGCCGGACCCTTTTCTCCCCTTCCTAGACCATATCTTTCCTTGCAAAAGGCCTTGAACATTTGCACATTTCCAGACACTTCCCACAGTCCACGGGCACAGCAATGCTTTGGCTAATCTTCTAGTCTAGAGTTGTACATCCTAGGGAGCAACCAAGGTAAAAGCCTGCACGCATCTTAGAAGCAGATCAAGACTATGAAGGCAATGAATTTTTGAGCATGGTCTAGAAGGTTATAAGCTCCAGGTAAGCATATCCCTTTGGCCAGCTGTCTCCTTGCTAAGGATGGCTCCAGTGGGGCCTTCTAAAGTATGAGAGCCAGTACAGAAGTCTTCTTGTCCCAGTGTAAGACCAAAGCTGGCTGGATCATTTCATACACATAATGCGAAGAGATGGGTGAGCTCTTGGCAGGTCCAGGCAGGGTCTACACAAAGGAGTACAAACCAGCATGCTAATTGGCTTGTTACAAAGTCCAGAAGTCTCACTCTCTGCCCCCATCACAGTGGGACCCTGCTTGGATCTGTAAATCAGAAAGAGGAGATGTCAGCCCCCTGGGACAGAGATGTGTCTCTGAAAGCACAGAGTTCAAGGCTCTGGTTCCCACCATGAGTGAAGGTTAAATGCACAAAATGAGAGCTAGCACTTCTTTATGAGTAAACCAACAGAACCAGGCTGTCATCAGGTGATATGCCAAAGACAAGTGACAACAGATAATGAAAAATAGGAAGTATAATTCCAAGCAAGAACATATTGAGTCTGATACCAGCATAAAGGACAACAGTGATTCTAATCAGGACAGACAAGGGAAGACAGCAGGGATGGAGGGCTTCCTGCTTGCTGAGCACATCCCAACCAAAAATTAGGAAAACAATTACAATGAAGGAGAACAATTATGCAATCTACACTAAATGTTGTATAGAAATTGACCAGGGCAGCATCAGGATATTGTAGAAGGGAGAGGGGGAAGGGGAGAGGAAGCAGAAAGTACGAGGCATAATGTACGAACTTCCCAGGATGAACTACTCAGTATGTACTGCAGACATGTTGTTATGGTTGATACATTGTGTCAACTTGGGGAATCTAGAGGTTTAGCTGAGTGACTCAGGAGGAAGCTGGGGTGCTTCCTTTGTAAACATCCTGAGCCTATGGAAGAGGAGGGCATGGAGATTGTGTGAGAGGTTCACGACCCTGGGGTGGGGTAGGTTGTTTACAATGTAGGGAAGAAAAGGAGGCTGCTTGCAGCCATTCTTCCCTTTTGCTCTGGTGGTTTTTGCTGTGTTCTGCTGCCCTGAACAGTTTGCCCTCTGCCTTGCGCCACTCTGCCTCTGAACCAGCCAAGCATGGACTGAAACCTCCACAAACTGTAAGCTAAATAAACCTTTCCTTCCTTCATTTTGGGCGTTAGGTATTTTGTCTCAGCAACGAGAGAAAAGTAACCAAGACACATGTGCTAACAAAGAATCTATCTGTGCTAGATATGAAATCACTGATGGGGTCCAAAAGGGGGAGGAAAGGCTTGTTCGATGGATGACCTCTACTGTTAAGGTTTTAGGGATCCAGGGCTGAAGATGTGGCTCAGTGGTAGAGTTCCTGCCTTGTCTACACAAGGCCCTAGGTTCGATCCCCATGTACCACAAAAAAAAATTTTAGGGATCCAGAGATCTCTAGGGTTTCTGCTACCTGACCCCTGTCCTTAAAATACATACCGATTTCCTAAAATAAAACAAAATTGATATTACCATTGCATTTAATGTATATTTACATTTGGCTATTTATTTAGGATAAGTCTGCCTTTTGTACAAGGGTTTTGTTTTTGTTTCTTGGACCTTTATTACTACACATTTGTGATATGTAATGATCACATTCACTTCAGGGAACCAATACCTGTACATAACACACTTCAATTTCTTTCTATTTTCCCTCCCCTCCATCCCCCTTTTATTTTTCCAACATCAGATTCATTTCTTTATGAGACTTTATAAAGTTCATTGTCATCTATACAGACCGGAAACCAGATTAATAGATCAAAGAATATATAAAAGATGTAAGACAATTGTGCTAAGTCAAGATACACTTTGAGGTATAATGTCCACATTGGATTACAATACCTTTTCTCTCTCTCTCTTGTTTCCTATTATCTGTCTTTTACTTTGTAATACATATGCATATATGCATACATATAATATACATAAGTAGACCTATGTGATATTTAAGCTTATGTGTCTGAGGTATTTCACTTAACATCGTGGCTCACGGTACATGTTCCTCCAGGTGCCTCAAGTTTATCCTTCTTTACAGCATAGTAGTATGCATTCCATTGCATATAAATACCATATTTTCTTTTTATTTTATGGAAAAAAGTAAAACAAAATCTCATAACAGAGTATTAGGAGAATAACAATAGTTAACACATTGCATATTATTATCTTTGAAGTAGTTACTCAGAGTACAAACAATGGGCATTAAAAAGTTTCCAATCGATATTAGCACAAACAAGGTTTTAAAAATTGGATGACAATACAATTCTGCCTTCAAATCAAGACTGGAGAATTATCTGAGGAAAAATAAAACATGAGGTTCAGACTTCTTAAGTTTGGTGGCCCTCTGGTTTTGCCAGTTAACCATTTTATATGCTGGAGAATGTTATGCAACCAGTTTCACCTCAGCTTCAGAAAGTAACAATAAAAACATCAGACATATCTGATGTATGTTTTCCTCACATGAGACAAAGTGGAGCCCAGAGCCCTTTCAGGGTGATGTGACACCATCAAAGTACAGTCTTTTCAAGTGAGACAGGTCAGGATTTGAATATGGGCTCTACCTTTTGCTAACAGTATAATCTCAAAACTGAGGTGGACACAATACTTGTTTTGAATGGTCTTATAAAAATTTGGATCAGAGAATTGTAAAAGAAACTTCTGCAGCTCTTTCCATATGGTAGACACTTATAAATATTAACGTTTCATTTTTTTCTAGAATAAAATACTTCAGGGGTTCTGTTTAATTAATTCACTTAGGATATTTTTGTTTCCAATCTTTCAAAATAAAAAGAAATGAAGTCAATTAACAAAACCCAAAGATATTATAATAACACTAAGAGGTATTAATACTTCATTTTTAATAGTAAAGACCTAGACAAAATGAAATTTGGACAACACCATAAACCAAGCAGACTAAACAAGTATGTACAGAACATTCCACCTACCAATAACATGATATACATTTTCCTCAACCCCACATGGAACATTCTCCAAGATAGACTTTGGTTGACCCATTTTGAAAATCTCAGGAAAACTTAAGAAAATATAAATCACAAAGATATCTTCTCTGATCATAGTAAAATAAGGGTAGAAATCAATAACAGAAGGAAGATGAAAATTCACAAGTGTGTAGAACTTACACTCTTAGCCAATATCTCAAAGAAGAGATCACAAGGGAAAATAGAAAATGATTAGAGATTATTGAAAAGGAAAACTACAATATATCAAGGTGTATTGGATGGAACACAGCCAGTGTCCACAAGGAAATGTATAATTGTAAAAACTACATTAAAAAAGGAGAAATATCTCAAACCAACAAGCTAAATTTCCACTTAAGGAACTAGAAAGAAGAGTGAAATAAATCAAAAGCCAGAAGGAAATAATAAAAATTCAAGCAAACATAAATAAATATAGAAAAGAGTAGAGAGAATCGATGAGCCAAAAGTTTGCACTTTCAAACGATTAACAAAATCAACACACCCTTAGCTAGACCCACAAAGTAAAGAGAAAAATATAAATAACTAAAACAAGAAATTAGAAGATAACATTGTAGACCTTATGGAAATAAAGATTATCAGAGGATACTATGAAGAATTGTATCCCAACAAATTAGATGATCTAGATATCATTGAAAAATCACTAGAAAGATGCAAATGTTCTGAACAGTAGAAACTTTCAATAAACCTCTAACAAAGAGATTCAATCGGTAGTCAAAAGCTTGCCCAAAAAGAAAACTACACAACCAAGCACCTTCACAGCTAAGCTCTGCCACTGAGAGAATAGACACTAATCCTTTTTAAAACCTAAAAATTGAAGAAAATAAAAACAAGCAAAAAAATTAAAAAATAAAAACAAGCTATCACAAGAAAATTACAGACCAATGTCTCTTTTGAATATGGACACAAGAGCCTACAAAGGAATTTAGTCCAGGAATGTAAGGGGATTCAAGATAAGAAAATCAATCAAGATATCAAATTAATACAATGAAGAAAAAGCTGGTGTGATCATTTTGAATGATGCTAAAAACACATTTTGCAACATTCAACACAATTTCAGATTTCAAAACACTGAACAAACTAGTATGGGAGGGGCATCATTCTCGATGCAATAAAAACACATTTGTGGAAAACCAACAGTAAGAGCAGGACCTTGGATGCCTGTTTTCACCATTGCTACTTGGGGTGGTACTGGGAGTTCTAACTACAGCTATTAGGTAAGAAAAATAAACAAAAGACATCTAATTGGGATGGAATAAGAAACTATACTCCAGACAACATAATCTTACATAGAAGAAATCCCAAAGAATCCATAGGACATGTACTAGAGTTAACTAAACAGTCAGTGGGGTTTGAAGCTACAGGATCAACATGCAGGAATCAACTGTATTTCTATGCACCTACAATAAGAAAACTCAAGACAGAATGGAAGAAATTCCATTTAAAATAGCATCAAAAAATAACTTATGAATACATTTAAACAACAAAGTAAAAAAACCTGTACACTGAAAAGCACAAGACATTACTGAAAGAAATTAAAGAGAACAGAAAAAGACAATCTGTGTTCATGGACACTTAATATTGTTAAGATGTCAAAGAGATCTACAGATGTAATATCCCTATCAAAATTCCAAGTCTTTTTCAGAAATGATAATATCAATTCTAAAATTCACATGGTATTTTCAAAGGATCCAAAATCGCCATAACATTTTTTTTCAAAGAATCAAGTTGGAGAACTAACACTTCCAAACATCAAAACTTACTAAGAACCACAGTAATAAAAAAAATTGCAGTAATAGCATAGAGATAGACATACAGAACAATGGATAAAGATGAGAGTCCAAAAATAGCTACATTCATCAATCGGAAGAGTATCTAATACATTGAAAGTCAAAGGATACCGAATAGTTTCTTCAACAGATTATACTCAGAAGAATAAAATTAGAGCACTACCTTATACTATATATAAAAATTAGCCCAAAAATGGGTCAAAAGGGCCTACCTTTATGACCTTGACAACAAAAACACAAGTGACTAAAACATAGGCAAATTTGATTTACCAAAATTAAAAAGTTGTGTATTTCAAAGGACATCAAGAGGGCTGGGGATATAGCTCAGTGGAATAGGCGCCTGCCTGGCAAGTGCAAGGTTCTGAGTTTGATCCCCAGTACCGCAAAAAATAAAAGATATCAAGAAATACAGAGAAAGACAATTTACAGAATGAGAATATATATAAAATGATAAGAATTCAATATATACAAAATTCCATATCAATAACAAAAGGACAAAATATCTAAAATTAAGCAAAGGATGAAAACCTCTGTACATTTTCAGTGACAGTAGAAAACTGCAGCCACTGTGGAACACAGTTCAACAGTTACTCAGAGGTTAAATAATCACCAAATGGCTCTGAGGTTCCACCCCTGGGGACACCAAAGAGAGTGACACACGTGACCAAGCCTCTCAGTCCTTTCCCCAGCTGCCCTATAGCAGCCAGCCTGAGCAATGGAGCCCACAGCCTCCACACAAGAGACCTTGGGAGGACCTCGCCCAAGTCCATGCTACACACTTCTTGCTTCCTGTCCTGGAGCTTCTCTGACACCATGGGGTGGGCCCCCTGTGGGAAATGCGGTGCTCACCTGTGCACAACCAGGAAATAAGGAAGAATCAGATCTCTGAGGTTGCCCTTCACCAGTGGAACACAGAAGCTACACGTGAGAACGGCACAAAATGCTCTGTTGAGGTGAGCACCAATCGTGTGTAACAGTGGCAAACACAATGGCTCTTCTTTGCAGTGTCTTTCCCTCCAGCCTTGCTCTGTTCCCTCCCTCCTGTTCCTAGAGCATGCCCATAGCCACACAAACGCAGGCTCTTGTCTTATTTTCTGCTTTGGGGGTATTCAAATTAGAACAACTCTGGACTGTTTTACCCTGGTATAGGAGCAAAAATATGAAATGATAATAAAAATACTTTTCAGGTATGTAATGATAAAATAAGAATGAAGGAAAGAGGAAGGAAGGAAGGAAGGTAGGAAGGAAGGAATTTCAGATATAGGAGGGAGATACAAAATCAAGGAAAACCAAAATAAATCTAACCAGCAAATTGGTCAGGTTAAATTGCAGGATAACCTCTGTGCAACAGATTCAGAGAACAAAAAGTGTCATTCAGGGGTCCCCAACCACCCCTCACCCCACCTCGCAGGCTGTGGCCTGTTAGGAACTGACTCACACAGCAGGAGGTGAATGGGCAGTGAACTAGTGAAACTTCACCTGTATTTACAGCTCGCCTCATTGCTGGCATCGCCCCATGCCTCCCATTAGATAGGCAGGGACGTTAGACTCAGAGGACCTTACCGTGAACCTTACCGTGAACTGCGCATGCGAGGTATCCTTGTTGCGTTCTAATGTGATAATATAGAAAGAAAGAGTACAATTTAATAATAATAGGAATGAAGTGCCCAGTAAACGTAATGCACGCGAATCATCTGAAAACCATCTCCTCCAATCCCACTGATGAAAAACTGTCTTCCAGGAAACCAGTCCCTGCTGCCCAACGACACTACTGCTGTACGCTGAACTTCCAAGGGATAGAACTCTCGTCGAGGATGGAGGGAGTAATTTAAGTTTCTCATATGTATGAGCATTGTGAGCGAAAATAACCATATATAGGAAACTGACAGGTGCGATGATAAAATTCAAAGATGTGCGCACAGAAAAATAAAGTAATTATTTACTCCCCCACATTTCCAAGAAAGGAAATAAAATCATAGTAAAAGTATGGCCCACCAGTGAACAATATTTAGACAGCCACAATAATATAAATTTTTATGATTGATTCTTTAAACACACAGCTGTAGAGGTAGGATAGGAGAGGAAAGGTTTATGTGCAGGGAGAAGCAGGTAGAAGAGCTAATTCATCACTTACCACACAAAAGAAGACAATAGAAAATATTTAAATTGATAAATCAACAGGAAGCAGTAGTAACAATAGCTGTTCAGTTAATGAGCAGTCCGCTTCTAGGAGGGGTACATGCTGTATATCTGAGACAGGGGCAGAAACATAAGATCCTTTTATTTTTTCCAGTAATCTTTACCTTCCACTGAACTATATTGAATTTCATTTTTCACTTCATAATCTCTCTGCCCTCTCCTCACTTTTTGGAAGATGTGACATGGGCTAGGGGTGTGCGACCCCATGGTAGAACGCTCACCTACCATGCGTGAGGCGCTAGGTCCAGCCACCTCATTTTAAAACCTCAATCTCAGATCTTCCTGAATGGTCTTTGCTCTTAAAGAAAGAAGAAAACACATTGGCGATTCCACAGCTTTCCTCGTGAATTAGGAAGAGGAGATCAGATTAACGGGGCAGGTAGGCATCATTACACCTTCCACTGTCGTGGTCACCTCTTAGGTGACATCTCTTGGCCTTAGGTGTTGACCGTGTCTGGAACCTCAGTACTCATTTGCTCACAGGACACTGGTTGGTCAGCTCTCCTCTTGCTGGGACCAAATACCTCACGTACACAACTTCAAGGACAAGGAGTTTATTTTTGTTCAGGGTTTCAGAGGGTTGGTTATGGGAACATCAAGGTCAGCCTGGACTGGTTCTGCTCCACCTTGTGTGTGGTGGTCTCAGCTCTTGAATCCTTCCTCGCAAAGGATTTCCAAGGGAGATGCACAGATGGGATTCAGGGTCAGAAAGTAGGTTTTAAAGAGCACTTTATTAGGCAACACGCAAGTTAGCTTTACTAGAGAGGACAGTACACTTGGGAGAGGTCCAAGTGGCCAAGGCCTGGAGGGAGCATCTTCCCTGAGGCCTCGGGTGGATTTCCTTTTGTGTTCTTAGAATGCAACAAAGGGCTCAGGTCTGTGATGGATAGGGTTTCTTACAATTAACTTTCGTGATGGGAGGGGAAGTTTTTGATGGTGCACAGACTTAGAACTAGTACAGCGGCCAAAACTCATGAGGTGGGGGTCAAAACTACTGCACAATGCATGCAAATTAGGCCTAACTGGTCATCAAGATGTCTGTGCCCTGTGTGGGATCAGAAAGTGTAAGATTAGGTCGGATGGGTCAGGGGGTTTGATGTGCTCTTCTCAGGAAATCAGGGATCTACACACCTGGGAAACCCACAGCCCCTTTGCAGAATTTGCTCACAGGGCACCACTGCCAGTTTCCCAGTTCCGGCTCCTTTCTTGCTAAGCACACCCTTTGTCAGATTCAGTCCATGATGATCTGGCTCCAAGACAGAAGCAGCCTGGCAGAAACGCCTCGTGAAAGAAAGCTGCTCAATCTGTGGCAGCCAGGAAGTAGAGAGCAGGGAAATGGCACCAAAAGAAAGGGACCAGGGACCAAACTCACACTTCCAGGGCCCACCAGTTACACCCAGAAATGCACATTACTGACCTCCTAAGCAGGTTCCCAGTTGATCAACCTGACAGTTAATCTCAACTGTAAAGCAAGACTTGGATGAGTTTTATGAAGCACCCTCAGGAACATTCCCATCGCCAGGTTCACCTCTTGAGACCCCCTAACCCCACACTCTGGCCTCTTGCTGCTCTCCTACCCTCAGGCAACAAGAGGGCTTTAGCTCGGATGCCTTCCCAGGTGCCTCTGGTCTACCAGAAAGCCTGCCCTTTTTCCATGGCCTTAAACTCACCTCAGTCTTATCCTTTTCTCCTTTGCCAAAACCATTCCTTTTCTCCCTCTCCTATAGGGACCATAATTTCTACCCCAAACCCCACCCACTTCCATTTGGAAGTATCATGGAGAGGGTGAAAGGGAACATGAAGGAGAAGACTTTAGTTTCTCCCTCTAGGCTTACAGATCCCAGGATCTTTCAAGCTTTTATAGAAAATGGAGTAGAAAGGGAGGGTGATAGTAACAAAGCTAAGAAAAGGCAGTGTCATGTCATTAAGAGACTACCCAAACAGAAAGCTGTTTCTGGGCAGTTACTTAACCTCTCTGGTCCTTAGTTACCTCATCTGAAAATTAGACATACAAGCTGAGTGTTCCTCATCTGAAATACCTGGAACCCCAAGTATTTCAGATTTAGAACTTTTTCAGGTTTTGGAACATTTCCGTGTAGAATAAGATCATCTTAGGTATATGGGTATAGAACCCAATTCCAAGCACAGAGTTCATTTGTGCTTAACATATACCTCACACGCCTAAAGGTAATTGTAGGCAATATTTTTATTGCACCCACATTTTTTATTTTACTGCAAGCGACACATGAGAACAGGTGTGGAATTTTCCATTTGTGATAATGTATTAGTGCTCAATGTATTTTGGATTTTGGAGCATCTTAAATTTTAGATTTTTAGCATAGAGATATTTGACCTCTACTTTAGAGGGTCACTATAATGGTTAAATGATAAATAAACCCAAGGATCTTAGGAAAGGCCCTGGAATGTGGGGAGCAATATCCGACTCATTATTTCTGCTACATATCAGGAAGATCTTGGGAGGTGAGTCTTGTCATCTTGTCAATTCCCTTTACGCTGTGGGGGTTCTTAGCACCTATTATTTTGAGCTCGGAGACTGTAACTATAACCCCAAGACCAAGGCAAAATTCTATTTAATGTCTCTTACACATGTTATTTAGGAATATGGAGGTAAATACTGGAAGAAGTAGCTAGAGCAATAGACAGCACTCATCTCAGGAGAGACAACTAGGGGGGTGCGGGCCCAAAACGACTACTGCTTCTCATTATAAGCCCATTAGTACAGTTTGATTTTTTAAAAACTAGATCCATGCATTACTTTGATAAAATTAACTTTTAATTTTTAAAGAAGAAAACACTCAGAGACTATAAAACAGAATTCTACATGCTAATTAGTATCTATTTTTCTTTGGTTTTAAGGGTGTCATGACAACTCTGAGAAAAAATGTTAGATCACACCCAAGCATATCACCAAATGAGGATTGCAAAAATTCTTAAGTAATTCTTTTTTTTCTTCCATACTTTTACTTTCATAACCCAATAGAAAACAAGCCCTACTCTTTTTGTACTAAAGAAAGCTTTCTAAAACTAAATCTTCAGTAGATCAATACAATATTTCTTGGTGGACTTTCAAGTTTACTCAGATTTAGGATGTGTTTACTGTGCAGATATTTTTTCCTCAGGCTGTTCACTGTTCATTGCTTTAAGAATTTCCTGCCATATTCCTGACGGCAATTTTCTTGCATGAAATTCATGTGTATCTTGCACATTTGGTTGTACAGCATCAGGAGACCACAGTGACTTTCCAAAAATAAATGAATGAAATCCTAGTATTTTACTAAGTATTCAATGCCCATGTGTAAGGTAAAGGAGTTACAAATGTGGCAAAAGCAAGAGAGTCGCACCCAGTTCACAGCCTCAAACCTGTGCAAGGGAGCATGGGGAATGAATGATCCAGCCGAGTACTGACCACATTGCCAGGGCAGTTAGATCAAGAAGCAGTCACCATGTTCAAACATGGCGCCACTTCCCCTCTGAGCTACAGGCCCTACCACAGATACCTACTCACTGAAAGGCATTCATTTCTCCCTTGGGTTGAATATTTTTCCTGAACCTTTCAGTGTCACTGTAGTTTGTTTCTGTTTTCTGATCCATTTTCAACACTCCCTTTCCCACCTGATCAGTGGGTGTTAAAACCCCACAGATGGTCAACTTTGGTTCTTTTCCCAGGAGATTCCTCAGTTTTGTTCCCCAAATCCACATCCTAGTTGCCTCTGTCTCTTGGCTTTCTGGCTGAACTTATAAGAGAGGATCTCAGCCCAAGATGGATATGTTCACTGTCAAAGGAAAGCCTAAGGCAGGAGAAGGCATTGTTATGTCAATTATTTTCCCAGCTGTGCTGAAGTAGAATTTACTTCTCATAAAACTCAACTGTTGAAGGGTGCAGTTGGATGCATTTTAACAATCATAGATACTTGTGTAACAACTACCACAGTCAATAGATAAAACATTTCCTTCACTCTAAAAAGTTTTACTGGGCCCCTTAAAGCCACAATGTTTGAGACTAGGAATAGATTTATTTGCACAGAGGTGGTAAGGAAAGATTTCACCGGAAAAATAGAGACAGGAGCTGGTCTGGACTGGGAATGAGTAAAATTTTAAATGGGCAGAAGAGAAGAGAAGGCTTCAAGCGGAAGAAGAGGATCTGCGGAGCAGTGGCCCTATTGTCAGGGAGCTGTGACTACCCTGGGTTCTTGATGTCCCAAAGACTTGAATAGGACACACAGTAGCAGAAGTGAAAGCATAAATTTACTAGCAAAGATACGTTCCTCAAGGTGGAAACCATGCAGGTAAGAAGAGCTCACAGCCCCAAAGGAGCCAGGTATCAGAGCCTATGTGTGGTTTCTACAGGTAGTGAGCAGCTCTTAGAACTGGAACTCACCGGTTCACTCCAATCAGGGTCAAGTCACCACCTTTCTGTTGGAGGGGTGGTTTTGCCCCTATAAGAACTTTTGAGGAATTTTGATGGTGCCAAAGCTCACTGTGTGGAAGGTCAAAAGCACAATGTAAATGGGATTATAATCAACTATGATTAGCTTTGTGTCCCTTTTGGTTGTTTGGGATGTTCCATAGTACCTGTGTCCCCAGGCATGGCTTAGTCATTGAAGGTGGGTGCCCTTTGCGGTTTCTAGAGAGCATATCATGGGCTCCCCAGAAGCCTGTAGTGCAAGCGCCCTCTTGACCAGTTTAGACTGGGCACTCTCTGAGGTTTTGGGGAGCTACCTTCTCCTTCATCCCTCTGCCCCATCTCCTGCCTCAATCCCACTAACTGGAAAGAATGGGTGCATCAGCAGTAAAGACTAGAATGTCAAGTTCATAGCACATCATAGAGGCACCTTACTGCAAGGCTGAGGACCTGGAATTTATACTATGTAAAACTGGGCCCTGTGGTATTGAACCAGAAGCAATCAATGGACTTATCTGATAGATATTTACTGCAAGTCTTTGCTTGGGATCAGGTAGCTGCAATAGTAACTTCCCATTGCAAGAAGGATAAGAACAATATTAGTTAAGTGGGCCAGTAAGGCTTCAAGGATAAGCAGGATTCTGGACACTTGAACAGCATCTACTACATACCCTGACATTTCTGAAGAAATTTATCTTTTTGAAAGGCACCCTGAACCTCCCACCCATTAGCACTGCAAAGCCAAGCCACCTACTCGTACAAGGAGTTAACCATAGAAGAACCTGCTTCTTCCTCTCCCTTCACCAGGCAGGGGGGAAACTTTGCCCCCAGCAACTTCTACCTCTCAGCAACACTGCATCAAGCTGTGCATCTCCCAGCCAAGATAACTATCCGTGCTTTGGTCAAGACAGAGAGCGCACAAAGCCAGCCAATCCTCTCTACATGCATCTGTAGGGCATTCTTTCTAAAAGGCCAAGGGCAAAGAAGAAAAAAAATCAATGGTGCCCTTACTCTTGAAGCAGAAAGACACTAAACTTCAAAGGCAACAAGACAGCAGGCTAAGTGCACCTGATACAGAGTCTCCCAAATTAATATTAAAACATCTCTGATAGGACAAGATTCTTTTGTGCCCTTTGGTTTGTTTTGCACTTCATCGCATCACTCTTGTCTGCAGGAGCCATTTGTAAAAGAAGAAAGCCATTATGTTGGCACAATAATCTCTGTGAGGTGTTCTGCAAGAGTTTGACATTGTTAGCATGGAATATGTTTTCAGATCTTGCAGATAACTCTAAAAGAAGAAGGCCTTCTCCTGGATGGGCCGAACGTTAACCTCCACCCCCAGGCTGGCCTAGGAATCAGAGCCATCGTCAGCTGATCCAGGACATGGAAGAAGAGCAATGAGCAGAAAAGACCAAGGGAGACTGGGGAAAGAAACCAGAGCAGAGGGAGATCACAGATCGAAGAGACTCAGAGACACCCAGTCAGTTTGATTCAACAACCATTTGTTAACTATTTGATTCTAGGCAGTGTCTTCAAACCTTGGGGTTCATTAAGACATCTAGAGAGCGAAGTAACTGCCCTTATGGGGCTTCCCAAGGAGTCATCCATCCAAGCTGCTGTCTTGGATAAGAAATAACAGTAAAGGAAATGAATGAATTTCATCATAATATGGACTGTTTCTTCATCACTGGGTAATAGTGAGATTTCTTTGTTTCTGAGAAGGAGCTGGACCTGTATGCCTTTCCAGACACAGGAGACATGCATAGAGCTGACTCTACACGTGACAATGTGACAGGGACCAAGACCAGGGAAGGTACCATAAACAACTGAGAAAAGACTCCCATAGGCCATGTCCTAGGAGCTCCGCTTTGGAGCTGCTTTTTTGACTCTGTGTAATTTGGTAGAGAGCAATCACTAAGAAGCTTTGTGTTGTTTCCTCAACCCTGTCCCAAATACACTCTTTTGGTTCTCTGTTGGCTCCCTGTGACACTACCAACCCATTAATTAGGGTTCTGTAGTGAAACAGAACATAATACATAGAGAAATACATAAGAGCAGATCTATTATTGGAATTGAAGAGGCCAAGAGCTCCCACAGTCTCCTGTCTTCCAGTTAGAGAAATGGACAGAGGACTATAATTCAGTCCAACTCTGCAGCCTGCAGACCCAAGGATTGTGTGTCTGAGGGCAGAAGATGCCTGATCCAGGGTAAAAGAGATTGAAAACCCACCTCTTCTCTGTCTTTCTGTTCCACTGGTCTCTCAATGGATCAGATGATGCCCACTGGACAAGTACATATATCTCCTTCACCAGTCTCAAATGGTAGACTTTCCCAGAAATGCCCTCATAAGCACACTCAGAAATAATGTTTTAATAGCTACAGTTGTGTTGGCACCCCCTAACCATGAAATGAACCACTAAGTGGCTAACTTCAGTGGGGTCAACTGGGACCACAGGGACACCAGTGCATCTGGCCCTGCCCAAACCTGGAAGTGCAATCCATCCCCCACAACCCTTTTTATAAATCCAGACATCACAAGCAAAGCAAGTCGGCCTCTGGCCCTGAGAATTCTCCAGATCCCATCATCGTCCCATTCCTCACTAACTTCTTTGTCAAAACAAAACAAACCAACACATACAAAGCTCCTTCTAAACACTCATCATGTGCTGCCCATTGTGAACTGGAATCAAAAGACATCAAGAAGTTAGCACGACTATAGAACATTTAACACTGTTTTCCTTCCTTGAATATATGGGCAATTTCAATGTATAGGAAACACAGGAAATGACATATCACCACCTCTGAATCCATCACAGAATTTGAACAGGTGTTAATATTCCCCCATGTTTGAGTTAGTTCTTCTTCATATAAAAAAGTGAATCTGTGACATTGGTATCTGGTGCTCCCAGACATTGGTATAGTCAACATTGTAGCTTCCTCATAAACCACATTCCTGTACATGTACTTTCACTACAGTGTCTAAAGTTGGCAACCTCATTACCTATCACAGAAGAACAAATGAGTGACTTTGAGCAGACTCAGGCAAGGAAATATTACACATCAAAGGCAGTGAACAAACTACAGCCATACACATGACCTTGGAGGAACATCCCTGGTATAATAACGAGCAAAAGACTAAGAAGAAAACATGCGTTGAATGACATTTAAATTAAGTTCAGAAAGAAGCAAACAAACTGGACTTGTTGCTTAGGATTATACAAAGAGAAAGTCAGGGAAATGGTAAAGGAAAAGGTCTGGGTTGAATTATAAAACAATGCACAAGGACTGCTGAAGGCTGATGCACTGCTCACAAAGGGCTTCACTTTATATTTGAATTATAGGAATATATGCAATGCATGCGCTTTACTCCAAGTTTATTTCACCGAGTCAAAAGTATACTGCCTTAATTGTGTTTTAAATTGTATATCGATTATATTAAATTATACACACATTTGTGTACCGAGTGCTTTTCATTTGAATTTATTACTTTATGTTTCATCTGTTTACAACCTGACAATTTATTGCATTCATTTTAGTCGCTGTGTAAGACTCAGTTTGTTCTTCCATGCCCTTGCTGAGCTGGAATTATTTCTTATTTGTATTTTGTAATTAAAAGTTATGCTAGAGAAAACTGCATTTTTCCTCCTGCACAGAGGTGAGTTTTTGTTGAAGGTTTGAAACTGCAGAGTCATAGAGGATTTACACCTATTAGATCTCACATTATTGGAAATAATTGCACCACTTTACACTCATGAATTTCTGCCAGGCCTGGTGGTACCCATAATCCTAGGACTCAGGAGGCTGAGGCAGGAGAATTGCTACTAGTTCAAGGTTTGCCTGAGCTACAGAGTGAGTTGCAGGCCAGCTTGAACTACATAGTGAGACCCTATCTAAAAACAAAAAGGAACAATCTTTCCTCTTTGTAAGTTGACCTTTGCAGGTTTGTTGTAGAGGTGGAAAATGCCTCAAAGGATGTAAGCTTTTCATCTATATGGACTTCACCTGGCATATTCAGATGTGGTGGAGAAGTTATATCTTCATTTGGAGGATGGACCACCTCTCTCAATACGATTCGCTGAATGCCGAGGGAGGCGGGCACATTTGGATTAGGTTTAATGCAATTCGTATACACAGCTCACAGCCACTAATTCTAATCTCCTGGCTCTCAGGAGTATCTCCAGTGCATGCAGCTGGCTCACCTGGCGCTGACACATGAGCAGTAGGTGAGTGATGGAGCAGAAACCAAGTGTGAAGTGCACAGGTGCACAGCTTGTCTGGCATCAGACATGCAAAAGTGCAAGCAGAGAGTTCACGTTCCACTGATTCTTACGGTTTGGGGGATATTTTGCAAGGGGAACAACGTGACACAGGACACATATTTTATAAGATTATTTATGAGTCAGCCAAAGAATGATATACAATAGAGTGCAGGAAATCTGTCCACACACTAAGACCAAGGAATCCAGCTGAGGGCCTGGATCCCATGGAAATGTCCTGCATGAGTCTAGCTTAAGACCTAGAGCTTATAACAATGCCTCCCACAAGTCCACCTGGAGACCCAGAGCCCATAACAATATCTCATGCAGGCCTTTTTCATGGATCTGCTCTGGGAAGGCCCAAAGGTCAGTGGTAGAATCTAGAAAGTCTGTGCCAGCGAGATGAAGGATCTGTGCTAGTAGGCTGAGGGATCTGCACTGGAGCCAGGAAGTGATGCTGAGAAGAACCAGAGGTCCCTCAAAAGGTACCACAGCCATCCTCAGCAAGAGGGAGGTCCTGAGCTTCTCTGATGATCAAGATGGCCAAGTTCCCATCAAGGAAGCCAATGCAGCAAGTTTCTCCAGGAGACAAGCAGTGCAACATCTTCCCCTTTGGAGCCAGGAAGCAATGCTCAAATGAGGACCAGAGCTCCCCCAAAGTGACCTAAAGCCATTCTTAGGGCCAATGAGGTCTGGAGTGCCTCAGAGGATGAAAACAGCCAAGTTCATCAGGAAAGCCAGCATGACGAGCTCCTCCAAAACAACCAACAGCTCCTTACAGCTTCTACCAGCTCCCAACAGCCTCTCTCAGCTCCCAGTTCTGCCTTTTATGCTGCTGACAACAATCCCCAGGTATGCCTCCCATGCCCAGCACCGTGCTTACTCAGTCCAGCTGGAGGTTATAAGCTGACCACCAGTTAGCAATCCACTACACTGATACACAGTCAAGACGCACAAATCCTCACCCAGGCTCTGTACTGCACACCTGCAATCCCAATACTTTGGGAAGCTGAAGCAGGAGGATCACTAGATCAAGTCCTGCTTGGGTAAATTAAAATAAAAGGGATAGAGTATAGCTCTGTGGTAGAGCATTCCTGGATTTGTTTCCCAGTATCACATACACTAAAAAACTCCTCTGGTTTTAGAAATCCCTTCAGTGATAAAGTACATCCAGTTATAAACACACTCCACACTACATATTGTTTTTCTGGCAGTCATGCCAAATGGAATATTTAAGAATCCTCTTCATAGGTCACAGACTGATAGCAAGATGATAAACAAGTGCAGCTGTGTAGAAAGTCTCCCTTCATAGTCAATCTAATTATTAATTATGAAAAATAAATTCCAGTCTAGAGGGCTGAATTATCTGCCTTCTCTTCAGAAAATGTAATGCAGATGAACGGAAGATGTAGCACGGTGAAAAAGAGGTTTTCCAGCCTGTGCAAATCTCTGGATTTGGTACTCGGTGCTGAGAGAGAGAGTGAGAGAGAAACAGAGACAGACAGACAGAAAGACAGAAACAGAGAGAAGAGTGAAGAAAGTTGTCTTTTCCTCAAAGAGATATTGTAGACTGTTTCAATTTCAAGTCTCCCAAAACCTGAATCCGTCCCTGTTCATTCATTAAAGTTTTCACTGAAATTAGCTCATTGGAAAGAGTTCATGTTCTTAGCAAGTTTGCAGATGACAAGACAGAGACTGGCTCTCTGTGCCAAACGTTTATACAGCAAGTTAGCGGTCAGGTCGGGACTAGAACCAGCGGTCTCTGGGATGGAGTATTTCATTTTCTCTCCCCAGGCCTTCTGGACTCTGTGTTATCCCCGTTGTTTCCCTGGCCCAAGGACCACTGCATGGCCTGCTTCCTAAACACGTGGTCAGCCCTGGCATCACAGGCTCACTCTGAGTGTTCTCACACTCAACAATCCCATCGCTCCTCCCTGCTGTTCTCTCTTCCAAGTCTCTTTCCTACTAGGAAGAACTCTTAAGGAGGGAGCAGCTGGATGATTTCCCCAGCGTTTTCTGCTATCTTGCAAGAGGCACTTCACTGCTCCTGCCCTCACACCAAACGGACTTTCTGCTCTAGCCAGACATAAATGTCATGTTACCTCTCTCAAACTCAAGCGCCATCCCATCACTCCCTGCTTAATGCATTTCAAAGGCTCCTGCATGGTTGCAGAATAAAGCCAGAATGCTTGGGCATAATATGGGCCAGCTCATTCATCCAGTGCCACCTTTGACAACTCCCCATCCATCCATCCATCCATCCATCCATCCATCCATCCATCCATCCCACATGCCATGAATCTGTCAAACAGTTATGTTACACGTCTTCTCCTGGATTCTCAGTAATTCCTCCTAAACACATTCTCCTCCTCTAGTGCATACTTATAAGCGGGAAAACTGAATCTCAAAGAAGTCAAGCACTTGCTCAAGTGTAATAAACACCACTGATTTCTTATGCTGCATTCATTCCTCCTTTCCTTCCTCTTAAAAAAATGACCATCTTGTTACCCATCCTCTTCCTCATTCCCAAGTCTCAATCTGCATGGACACCACCAATCTAAGTCATGGGCAGACAGACCTTTTCATGACAGAAACACATAGTCAATATTTTAAATTAATCAATGCATACTTTGGGAGGTAATATTTGAACAGATTTATGGTGTGCAGTGTGGAATTTTTGTACACACAGATATTCTACATTGTTTACCCAAGACACTTCACTTACCCATCATCTCCAGTACAAGGTGTGATCCACAAATGGTGAATGTTTACATTTTTAAAAAATTTATTACTGTAAAAGACACTTTATTACAGATCCCTCTCAAAAAACTCTCCCTTCCTTTGAATACACTTATCCCATCATTCTTGCCTCTTTCTCAAGCAATTCTGGAAGTTGTCTTTTGTGAGTATCTTTGGCTGCGCTGTCAAGGATACCTCAGTGTCCTGAAACCATTGAAAATGTTTCCTTTTCATAGTCATTTTGACTGTCAGGAAGACCCAGCAATAGCACAGGGCAAGACCTAGTGAACAGGTCGATGGAGACACTGTCAGATTTTCACAAGCCTGCCTTTCCTTTGGGCAGCGCTGAGCAGCGACAGCACTCACTATGCATGTTTATCACACCTCAGAAAGACACTCAGCAAAGAAGTCTTCCAGAACTGCTTCAGAAAGTGGGAAAACAATGGGGAAAGTGTGTTTGAAGCCAGGAGAGTATTTGGAAGGGCATTCATGAGAGTGTGTCTTTTACTTTTAATAATTTTTTAAAACATTCACCATATATTTTGATCATACCTTGCATTTCTCATTTCTTCATAATGAGAACATTCAAAATCCTCTCTTCTACCTATTGTGAACTATACAATATGGTATTACTAATTATAACCACTCTCCTGTGTGATAGCATACCAGAACTTATTCCCCCAGCTTAAAAGATTTAAATCCTGCCATTTGCAGCAACACAATAGACCCAGAGATCATAATGCTAAGTGAAATAAGCCAGGCACAGAGAGACAAATACTGTATGATTTCATTCATTTGGAGAATCTAAAAAAAGCTGAACTCTTAGAAGAGGAGCACACAGTAGTGGTTAGGAGAGGGGAAGGAGGAGGAGAGTGGGGAGAGATGGATTAACTCCTCCCAAACTAGCAAATGTCTTGGGTGTGTGAGTCACATGGTCTCTGTTCCCACTAATCCATTCTGTCCTTTTTATCAAAAAAGTAGCTGCAGTGTACAAAATCCAGTGGGTGTTGCTGAACTTTTACAAACACTGAATTTTGAATTTCAAATAATTTTGTTTGTCATGAAATATTCTTTTAATTTTTTCAATCACTTATAAGGTAAAGACCATTCACAAATGGCTCATTGGCCGTACAATAAAACATGACAAACTGGACATGGTCCCACAGGCTGTAGTTTGTCAACCCTTAGTCTAAGCCATTTGATGCCAAGGGAGGAGATAGTCACCTTCATGGGAAGAATTGATTGTGTCCATAACAGGCTTGAAAGCAATCCTCTCCTTCCCTGCTCAGGATGACCAAAAGGAAGCCATCAACCCCAGTGCTGCTGGCCTCTCACTGTGGTTGACAGTGGGTGATGAGTCACCTGGCTGGTGGCCATAGGAGTTAGAGATTTATGGGGAGAGCCAATTGGAACAATAAAGTCCCCAAATCTTAAGTGGTATGTTAGTCCAGATCTCAAAAAGGAACAGAATTAATAGGGGGTTCTATTCCATAGACACACACACACACACACACACACACACACACACACACACACATACACACACACACACACACGTAGAACACAGGGGAGAGAGACTGATTCAGAGTTTGAGGAATCTGCTCATGCATTTGGACAGACCAGCATGTTCAATGTTTGCAGAGGAAACTGGCCAGCTCAAGAGCCACCTGGGAAGGAGCTGATGCTGCGGTTGAGTCCAAGAGTAGTCAGTCTTCTGGCAGAACTGCCTCTGCCCCCAGGGATAACAGTCTTTGTCTGAGGCCCTACACTGATAGACGAGACCCATCAGTGCTACAGAGGGTGCTGTGGCTTGAGTGTGTTCCACCAAAATTCATGTGTCAGGAACAATCTCCAAATTCACAAGTTGGTAATATTTGGGGGGGGGTCTTTGGAAGATAATTGGGGTTAGATGAGGTCATAAGAGTGCAGTCCCCATGATGCCACTGGTGGCTTTCTAAAAAGAAGAGAGACCGGAGCTGGCATGCTTGCTCCACCTCGCCACGTTAGCCACGTGCTGTGATGCAGTCAGAAGCCCTCACCGGATCTTGCACTTTGACCTGGGGCTTCCCAGTCTCCAGAACTGTGAGAAATGCATTTGTGAATCCTCCAGTCTGTGGTGTTCTGTTATAGTAGCACAAAATGGACTGGCAAGGAGTGACCTGCTTTACTCAAAGTGTAAGGATTTAAATGTCAATTTCAAGCAGAAATAGACAGGAAGAAAAGAAAGAAGGAAAAGGAGGGAAGAGGGGAGGGAAGAAGGAAGAAGGAAGGAAGGGAGAAAGGCCTTTAAAGCAATGTTTAGCGCTATTAGACCTGTCCCACCACCTAGCCCAGTTGGCAAAATCACAGGTGTACGTAACTGATAAAACTAAGGCTTCTGCAGGATCTCAGCGATGAAGATGGGCAGGAAGGGAAGAGGAGGATGCTTTGCAGCCATTGTTATCTCAGATCTGGCTCTTCCTGTACAGTGTCCTGCCCGACCTCAGTCCCCAGCTGGGCTCCCTTCCTTGCCCTGGTTGAAGGGGGGCAGAAGAAGGGTAGGGCCCAGGTCCCACACCACATCTCCGCAGAGCTCATTTTGACAAGATCAAGCAGAGACATCCTGGATTTGGGTACAAATTAACTGACCTCTGCTGAGCCAGAGTACCTGGGTCTATCTCCTCCCTCTTGCCCGACGAGGACTGGCCCTGCTGAGGGAGGATTTGAGACTCACCCCAGAAATGATCCGGACAAGAACAGAAGGCAGCAGTGGAATCCTGCTGATAGGCTGTGCAACATTCAATTTTGATTTGGATTCAACTAGACCAGTTCAAGTGACCTATTCCAATCAGCCACCAACCTTACCTGCTCTGCAATGTGCCCAAATTCATGAGCCATTGTGCTTGATGAATATCTCATTTTAAAGTTTTATCAACACATTAGCTTCATTTTACTTATGGAAAGAATAACTTTCTGGCTATATTCTCAGTCACTCATTGTCCTTTGCTACACTGGCGGGAACTGATCGCTTTGGACAATAGTCCATACGTTTAATTAGAGATTTTCTGTAAAAGCCACTCTGCAGTGAAATTGGCTGCACGCAGCAATCAGGTGGCAAGCGTAACTCTGACACTTGAACCAGTGAAACGCCACCTTTGGAAACTCTACCTCTGACACTCTCAGAACTCTGCCAGGCTTTGCAAAGCTTGGTGACAAAATGAAATATTTTGGGGGACGTTCCCTTCAGTCCCTCACTGACATTTCCTATTCATCTGGTGACAAAGTTAATATATTTAGTGGCACGTGAAGGGTGCCCAGGGTGCATTAAATATTGACCATCTTCCTGGAGGCCCCACAGGGCAGGCAGGAACTCTCTTGCAGTTAGTCCTTAAATCACTCTGAGCACCCCCGCCTGGGGAAGGATTCTAGTGCTTTAGAAAGTAAAAGGAAGATGTAGTGGGAAGCAAAACTGTACTTTCACATACCACAGGGGTTTTCGGTAATGTTCTGAGAAGACATCACAATATACGATCCAGCAACCCGCCAAATTATCAGGGTTAGAAAAGCAGACTAGCCCAGGCGTCTCCACCTCCTGGATTAAAGGAGGAAGCTGATACTGGAGACCTGGAGATGTGCCCAGCACCACTGGGAGCACTTTACATACAGTCTCATGTGAATCACATCAGAAGCCTGCAAGCCAGGTAAGAGCGCTCCTGGGTTATAAGTGAGGGAATTAAAACTCAAGGCATGACACATTAAGTGTTGGGGGTTTCTTGGTACTGAAGATTGCACCCAGGGCCATCACACTAAGTTATATCCTCAACCCTTTTTTATTTTTTTATTTTGAGGCAAGGTCTCACTAAATTGCTAAATCACTTGGGATAGGCTTGAACTTCCAATCCTGCTGTCTCAACCTCACGGAGTACTGGAATTACAGGCATGCACCACCATCCCCAGCTAGGCCTGCAACATGCATGCAGGCTTTCCTGCAGTCCTTGCAACATAACTAGGAGGTAAAGTTCTTTGTATCCATTTCAGAAATAGGAAAACTGAGGCTCACACTTACACCCTTGAATCGGTCCACACAGTCCTTGTGGGGTAATAATTCAGCAACTGCCACATCCCTCACTGTGGCTGTCTAGTTACATGTACCAGAGAGATGGAGGAATAGCGGGGTGAGCACTTGGAGGGGAGAGTAAGACCAGCCCATCCATTGAAAGAGCTGCCAAGCGACCTTGGCAAATGAAAAGCTCTTGGCTTCTCATATTTTTAGAGATAGCCAAAGGTCCTCAATCAGAAGGGCCCAGGGAGCTGGGAAGGAGGCAGAGCTGGCAGATTGCCTGAAGGTCTTGGTCACAGAAAGAGAACGGCAACTTCGTATCTCATCCTGTCTTGTCCCCTGGCTTCCTGCAGTTTCCTGGGCACAAATTTGCAGGTGGCAGGCCAGTCCGTGAGCTGATACTGATTACACACTCAGGCACCTGGCACCATGCAACCCACTTTCTGTCTCCCAGCTTGCTCACCACAGTCTGGTGGGAGATTGCTGAGAAGGTATGTTTATTCCATTATGTGGATATGAAACCCAAGCTCCTGGTGACAATGTTCATTTATTTGAAAAGAGCACATCTGGAAAGCCCATGGGCCTAGAGGTGCAGCTAGGTCAGGCAAGAGTGCAGGGTCCCAAAGTCAGGGCTGCAGTGCGGGACATCCAGGAATCTTAGGAGCAACTTTAGGTTGAAGTGAAAAGATTAGCAGCGTATTAGGGGAGATCAAAAAATGTAACGTGTTCTTAAATAAAAAATGTGTACTTCAGTAAAAGACACGTTACCATGAGTCTTCCTCATAATACTCCCCTTACCTCTGAACATACTGATCCCACCCCTCTTGCTACTATCTGAAGCAGTTCTGGAAATCCTCTTTTGTGGTTGTCTTTACAAGATGTGATCAAGAATACAGTGAATACTGCCGCTGAGTGCATGCAGGCGAGAGTAAGGTTCCCGAAGTCAGGGCCCCATAGAAAGGCAAGTTTCTAAAAACATCACAGTGTGTCCTCATCCATCAGATCCAGCATGGTATGATTGCCGGTTCATCTCCAAAGTCAAAAAACCATGAAAGATAAAGGTTATGAATCAATCCTGGAAGCCAAAGCAGGTACAACTAAAGACTCTCACAAAAGAAGATTCCAGAACTGCTTCAGAAAGTAGCAAGAACAATGGGATCAGTGTGCTCAGAACGAGGAAGAGGATTTTGAGGGAAGCTTCATGGCAATATGTCTTTTACTGTAATAATTTTTTTTTAATTTAAGCATTCACCATGTGTTTTTATTATCACACATCATTCCTACACTCCAGACAGCTGTTCAGATTTCCTAGTACCTGCTGGATAGTTGCTCTGTCCTTCAAGTAGAAACAGTGGGATGCCCCCTCACCTCACACGAGCTCTATAGCAGCCCCATTCCTCAGAGGCCAGCGTCAACAGCTCCCTCTGGGTGGAGCCCAGGGAGACAGAGGTGTGCACTGTAGGCCCAGAGACTGCTTCATCGCAAGGAAGATGACCCAGCACCGGCCAGCTGAGGCACTAGAAGGACTCTACTGGCCCGTGTGACTCCAGGAATGATGGACCAAGACAGCCTTGGGATAGGCATGATGAAAACCAGGCCCCAGACTCTTCTAGAACCGTAAACTGAGCTCTTATCTCTCCTCCCTGATTTCCTCTGCATTTTGTTTCCAGCCAGGATTCCTGCTGTGTGGTTTTCTACACAAGGCTGTAACACAGATGCTAAGAATTTCCAAATGTTGAGGTGTTTGAAATGTCCCAAGTGTTGAAATGTTGAAGTGTTGAGGTATACTACCAAGGTACTCCTGAGGAAAACACATCCCACATGTCCAGGTATGGTGACAAACACCTGTAATCCTAGCACTTTGGGAGGATGAGGCAGGAGAGCTGCAAGTTCAAACCCAACCTGGGCAATTTAGTGACATAGCAAGACCCTATCTCAAAAATGTTTTAAAGGGCTGGAAATATAGCTCCGAGCAAAGGCCCCGGGTTTACATCCCTGGAGAGAAGAAGGGCAGAAAAGAGGAGAGGAGGCCACCACACATTCAACTGTTTCAAAGGCAGAAAATTTCACCTTGTTTGGGTGAACCATTCATTCCCAAATAAACTGCAGTTGGGTAGAAGGGGATGACAATGTGATGAAAGACCATGGTGGGGCTGGGGATGTAGCTCAGTGGAATAAGCGCCTGCCTAGCAAGCGCAGGGTCCTGAGTTCGATCCCCAGTACCGCAAAAAAAAAAAAAAAGAAAAGAAAGACCATGGTGGCACCGTTACAGCTGGGAGAGAGAGATTATTTCCCAAGAGGGAGCTCGGCACCCCCAGTCCCAGCTTCCGTTCCCTGAGTACCATCCTCATCCTCTGAAGTGTAGAGCCCAGCATCTGCTACCCGCAGGTCCCTCTAGACCAGAGGGACACCATCTTGCGCACAGGTGTGGTCTGGCGATAAACTACCGTCACTGTAGTGGGTACAGAGATGCGAACAGAGATGTTTTCCAATAAAAATAACCCAGGTGATGATCGTATCCGTCCCTGAGCAATCTAATGGAGACTTTACACCCTTTGGTCACACCCTCCCTCTCCCCAGCCTCTCCCCTACCCAGCACCTGGTGACCGCCTTTAGGCTCTCTGCTCCTGTGAGGTGAAGTTCTCTAGATTCCACACAAGTGGGACCATGCAGGATTAGCGCCTGTCCTTCTGTGCCTCCCTCACTGCTACTGTCACATACACAGCAAAACATCACACTGTATCCCGTCGATTTGCAGAGTTATCATTTGTTAACTAAAACTAACCATTTCAGCGGTAACCGTCTGCAATGCTGAATCATGGTGTTTCTCTTGGGGATTTGCTGCATGGAGGCAGTGCATCTCCATCCTTTTCAGTTTGCCTCCCTCCCCCTGACCTCCCACTCTCCCTCATTCCCTGTCTGCCTTTGTGTTTCCTGCCCACTCTCTTTTGTTTTAAAAACAAATAAATAAAATCTCAGAATATAGCGATAAAACCTTACCCACTCCCCCTAAAAACTGAAATAGCAGTAATTGAGGCCAACTTTACAGAGAAAAAGACAGATGGAGATAGGCGAGCTGGAAGGGTCCGTGTGTGAGATGCCAGCCCTGTTAGACAAAGTGTGGCTTCTTCTAAGTACAAAAGCGCTCCCTTGCCCACAGGGGATACGTGTTAAGACCCTGCCCGGCTGGATTCCTGAAACCAGACACTGCCGAGCCCTGTGTAGACTGTGTCCTTCCTATACATACACAGAAATGATAAGGAGATGGACAGCTACTACTAATTAAATAGAACAGTTACAAAAGCAACAATGTGCTCTAATAAAATTTACGCGCATACCCTCTCACTCTCTTGCTTACTCCCTCTCTCTCTCACTCTCTCTGTCAAAATACACTGCAAATACTGCACTATGGGAATATGTTCAAGCTCTATTAGTCACTTTTCTGTCACCGGGACATACTACTTGACATCCACAACTTGCCTCACAGTTCCTGTGGGCTCAGTCCCAAGTTGGTTGGCTCCAAGGCAGAAGTGCATGGTGGAAGGGCCTGGCAGAGGACAGTGGCTGACCCCACGGCAGGTAGGAAGTAGAGAGGGAAGGGAGTAGCCAGGTACAAGAATACACCGCTCTAGGTGACACCCCCAGGGACCCTGCTCCACCGGGCCCTGCCTCCTAATACCACCTTCAGCTCTGAACTCATCCATGAATGAATCCCCTGGTGAGCATAACACTCCCATGGCTTTATCACCTTCTACACGCATGAGAATCTGTGGGAGCACTTTAGATCCACGCAACAACACAGACCATGTTTCACCAGAGTAACTGATGCCAAGGAAAGTGAAGTTACAAGCAAGAGAGGACTCCTTGGCTGTCTTGGTCTAAATACTACGTGCTAGGTCCTTCATACACACAAGACCTTTTACACATATCCATGAACGTATACACACAGAGACACACACATACGGGGTTTTCTATGGAAAGCATTTCTGGTTGCAAAAGCAGCAGCCTCATTCACTTCTGCCTCTGCCCTCCGAATTCAGGGAACATCCCTTTCTTTCCCTCATTGTTTTCTCACCATGGGTCAGTCTCAAATAGGTACACTTGGAAATGAGCTAGGTGGCCTTAGGTCACTCCTGTACCTTTGGAAAGCAAAGGGAGCTCTACTAAGGACATGTGCTGGGCAGAGGGTGGCAGGTGTCTAGGAGCAGGAAGTGGAGAATTGTCCTGCATGAGACTGGTGGTGCCCAGATGGAGAAATACTGGCTGCAAGCCCTGAGGTGTCCCCACTCCAGGCAAGCAAGTCTAGAGCTTCTAAGTCTCTCTCAAAGATGGAATCAGAGGGGCCTTTGCCAGAAGAGGGCAGTGAGTCCAACCAGGCCACGCATCTCAACAGTACAGGAGTTTTCTGGCAGATTCTTCCCCCACTGCACTGTGCTCTGTCATGCTGGGCTCAGCTCTTTCCAGGCCCAGTTTCCACTGGGGGATCCCAGGCAAGCACACCCCCAGCCCAACAACTTCCTCTCAGCCCTCCTTCTCTCCCCGGACGAGATCCCATGGAACACATGCTCTCTTTGAAATTCCCTAAGTAGATGAATTTAAACATCTGTAGCTTTATAAAAGCAGTGTTACTGATGCAAACATGAGTGTGGCATTGAAGACTAAAACTAAAGCAGTGGGTGTGCGGGGATAACATTCTTTGCTCCTGAAGAAAGGAACAAAATTGAGGAAGAGCTTAGGCTTAAATCCTGGCTGCTGGGTGGGAATGCAGGCATATTCTCGCCAACCAGGGATCTGCCTCCGGCCCAAAGGCCTGATCAGCCATGGAGCCCCAGATTTAGAGCTGTTGGCAGGTCCTCCCTTCAGGGCCAGCAGCTTATCTAGCTGCATACTGACAAAGTCTTGCTTTGTACAAATAGATGAGGTGTGACCAAAGAATACGGTGAATGTTTAAACCAAAGTAAAATTTTGCATTATACTGAAAGGCACATTTCTATGCATCCGCCTCAAAGTACTATCCCGCACTGCAGCCATGCTTGTCCCATCAGTCCTACCACTTTCTGACGCAGCTCCACAGGATACTCTTTCCTGAGTGTCTTTTGGTGGCTGCCTCCAAGTCCTCAATTGATTCAAAGTGTTTACTGAAATTTCTGTCAAATAAAAACATTATGACAGTGTCCTCATCCTCCTTATACACTGGAGCTGGTGTCATGAGACTTCTGGCTCTTTCCCCAAATCAAAATGACCATGAAAGAAAACATTTTGAATCAGTTCAGGACATCAAAGCAGGCACGACAGCACAATTAGACACTGACGAAAGAGGACTTCCGGACCTGCTTCAGAAAGTGGCAGAAACGATGGAGTAATGATGGGGCGCAAGCGACATGCTCAAAGTGAGGAAGAGTACTTTGAGGGGGATTTGTGGTAATGCGTTTTTTACTGTAACACTTTTTAAAATTTAAACATTCACCATATGATTTGATAGCATCCCACAAAGACAGCCTGAGAACAGAGTCACTTTAGAGGCAAGACTGTGGGCTCAGAGCCAGGAGCACCAGCCCTATCAGACTCCAGTGCTGCACCTGCAGCAGAGAGCCGGGTGGACCTGTTGCAGGTTGCTCTTATGGTAGTGAGCAGGGCACCAGTCCTGGGCTCTGCTCTGTTGCTCCTGAGTGCTGGACACCCTTTCCCACCTCACCAAGAGGACACTCTTTTGAAACAAGCTCTTGCTATGTCACCCAGGCTGGCCTCAAACTTGCGATTCTTCTGCCTCAGTCTTAGGAATACCTGGGACTATGGGTGGGCACCACCCATAGTACAGGCCCAAACTCACTTTCCTGACACCAGGCCCAAACTCACTTTCCTGACACACTCAGTCTCTGGACAACTACGCCAACTGCTGCGATGACGGCTTTAGTCCACCAGGGAGAGCAGAGGCCCCTTGCAGCTCCCACTTCTTGACACTATGATGTCAAATCCATCTCAGGGTAAGTCTTGGAGGGGATATTGAAATCATAGGTTTTTTTTCCATTTTTTCAGGGAATTGTTTTGTTTTTGTGTAACTACTCCTGAAAGAAATAAAGTAAATGTTAAGTGTTGTCCTAGAAAAGGACTTCATAATATGGTTCCTGAGGGTGTGTGGGGTGAGAAAAGGATACCTTTAGCAAAAGCTGGAGATCTGTCAGTGGGAAAAGTTCTCAGGGCCAGAGCCTCCTTGCTCCTCTCCCCGTCTTTTAGACTGTTCTCTTCTCAGCAGTCACATTTGGTCTGCATCACTGGACACCGCAAGGATGCCTGAGAAACTGTGCCTGGCTTCTGTTGAGGGGACACAGAAGCTTGTACATTTGCCAAGGTCAACAAGGTGCTCAACAGACACTGAGGAATCCCAGGTTCATGTCTGCTGTGGACTCACCCATATAGGCTGGAGGGTGTTGGAACAAGGGGTTCCTTACATTAGGTTCAGCATAATGACAGCCCAGGAAGCATCAAGTGCTCTCCTGTGCGCTTCATTCTGCAACACCTTGTCTGACGCCCATGGATGGCAGAACGGTTTCTGGCTCTTGTGCCCCAGCACCAGCCCCAGGAAGAGCAGGCTATCTGTTTACTTTCCAAAGCCACTTCCACCCACATCAAGCTGATCTGCAGAATGGAACACGGTGTCCTCCCTCTCAGCAGTGCCTCATATCTATTCAGTGATGCACTCCCTTCTTTTTTGTTTTGACGTTAAATTTCCATAACGAATTAACCTTTATGCAGCATGTAGTGTGGCAGCATCCAGTACACTCGGGACGCTGCATAGACACCTGTCACCGCTGTCCAGTTCCTGCGCATGCTGTTCTCTCCCCAGAGACATCCCTGCCCATCTGGAAGTCTAACTCCATTCGCACTGTTCCCCAGCCTCTGACAACCACTGATCCATGTTCTCTATGGAGCTGCATCTTCTGGATGTTTCATATAAATGGAATCCTACACTGTGTGACTTTTTGTGTCTGGCTTCTTCTAGTCAGCACAATGCTTTTGAGATTCATTCATGTTCTGGCAATTATTTTTATTTCAACATATCTCATTAATTTGCCATAACAGTACTACAGATTGAAAGCTTCACACAACAGAAACTACTCGTCTCACAGACCTGGAATCCAGAAGTCCAAGGTCAAGATGTCAACAAGTCAGTTTCTTTCTTTTATCTGTGTGTGTGTGTGTGTGTGTGTGTGTGTGTGTGTGTCTGTGTGTGTGTATTACTGGGATTGAACTCAGAGCCTTGACATGAAGCTGCCTCCCCAGCCTACTTATCATGCATGCATTCATTCATTCATTCATTCATTCAGGTAGGATCTCACTGAGTCACTAAGGCTGGGCTGAAACTTGCAATTCTCCTGCCGCAGCCTCCAACCATGCTGGATTTACATGTGTAGACCGCCAAGGTTGATCTCTCCTGAAGGCTCTCTCCTTGCCTTGAAGAGGGGCATCATCCCCCTATATCTTCACATCATCTGTCCTGTACATCTGTGCCCAAGTTCTCCCGTTTGTGTACAGACACTAGTCATACTGAATCAGGGCTCACCCTAAGGACTTCATCTTAACTTGATAATCTCTGTAAAGACCCTGTCTCATGGTAAGTATTGGGGGTTAGGATTTCAATACATGAATTTTGTGGAGACACAAAGAAACCCATAGCCCATAATTTTTTCACTGAAGATTAGAGGAAACCAAGCTCTTAACCACTGCCAGCACATAGACCCTGGGAGAATTTCACCCTCCTGTTGCTTCAGCTTGCATTTGGTGATTATCCAAAGCCCAGAAGTATAAATGCTTCTCCATTTTCTTGTGTGGGGGGGACCCATCTCCCAGCTCCTTCCTGAAACTCCTTCTCAAACCACTTGTACCTCCGTCCCCTCAAAAGGCTAATTCCTGGTATGTCCTAATGAGACTCTTGTGAGCCACCTCCTTGCACACAGATAAGATACCCAAAGGCTCCTCCTTGGCCAGGATACCCTGCACAACCCCATATGCCCCCAGGATTTTTGCATATGTTTCAATCATCAACCTCTCAGCTTTTGTTTCTCTCAGACAGCAGGGACCTGACAACCCAGCTGGTCATTTTGTGAGATAACCATTTCCATCTGCACAGTTAATACTTGAGGCTGCATGGGCTTTCCAACAGAACTTGAGGTCCTCCTCAGCTAAAGTGTCACCGTGGAACATGTCAGCAATAGGGATCCTGGGGCCTGGAGGTAGCTGAAACATCTTGTCCCTGAAACGGGGATTCCTTTGTGTGAGGACACTATGATGTATCTCACCCCAAATCTCATTCTTTTCCATTTCTCTTCTGCAGACACTTGGATTAAGACCTACTGAATAAGCAGGGAACTCCGCCCAGTGAAAGAGACTATAGGCCCCTCCTCATAAGGCAGAGCTCAGTGTGTGGGAGGAGGTAAGTCATGAGCACCTCTTTGCACCTCACTGTGGCCATTTGCCAAATGGGGCTAATTCCATCCATGTCCTTTTACCACATTGGCTCCAAACATAAAAGTCAGTGCAGAAGTAAAGGATTTTTTCCCTACTACTTATTCATTTAGCCTTGTAATAAATGTCTAGTAGGGGATCACACTGGAATGGAATCCCAGGGAATTTTCTCTGAGCTTCCCTTGCCTTCTCTAACCTCACCCCAACTATTTTTCTTGCTTCCATGAAAGAAAGACCAACGCTTCATTTAGTGAATTAACCTCAGACGTTAGAAATGATTTCTTCATAGCTATAGGGAGCCTGTCCGGCTTATGTCAAAGTTGTGTTCAGGAGGGGAGGCCAAAAGCCAATCTATTGGAAAAGCAATCTGGATTTATCTGAAAAAGAGATTTACCCTTCAGAGAGCAAGAGGCAGAGCAAGGGACTGCAGAGAGCTCACAGATCAATCCTCTCTTACCCTCTGAACTGTGAGTCTGTGTTCCGTCTTTCTGAGTTCAGAGGGGCCAATGCCTGTGCTAAGCAAAACAATAATTGTCTCATATACAGTAAAACAGATGGAGTGGAAGGAATGTGTTAACCGGCGCTGTAATGGGCAATTGCCTGTATTCACAAGACGTCCGAGCCTTGTTTCCATGCTGCTCCATATGCTACATTAACTCGAGCCTCCGAGTACGATTTTTACTCAGACGTGAAATAATTGTTCTTCTAACAACATGGGGCAACAGGGAAATGCCCAGTATTAATACTGACGCATTCAAATCCACCCTAATGCGGATTGTGAGTGACTTCCCTAAATGACATGGCAAATCTTAAAGGTACAATCACTTCCTGGCCCAAACTAAATTTAAATAGAGATTACAAATTAGTACTCCAGTGCTGGAGGAGTAATTGATGCTTCTCCACAAGCAGGAGTTCTGTACACTGCCAATTATATTTATTACACAGACTAAGTGAAAGGAGAAGGTGCTTGGGGTGAGGTTTTAGGAGAGGAAGAGAACTATTCTGATTACTCCAGCTGCTTCTTACAGCTTCTTCCTGCAGCCATGCCATCTGGCTACAGTACAAATTGCCTTGCTTTCTCTTCTGGAAGTTTTCCACGAGCTGCAGGACTTTGGTGATTTCCTGCGTAGCTGCATCCACATTCGGGCATGCAATTGTCTACACCAGGATATTTGAGCTCAGGTACTAAATGCAAATGGTATCCAGAAGACTTACAGTCTGCCTGGGTGTTTCCCTTTCATCCCCTACGTTAACTTCCTAGCAGCCCTGTGATATAGAACAGGGCTCTCAGACCACCGTAGGCATCCAGATCTCTGTTCACACAGCAGTGCTGGGTGCCACACTTCAGATTTTCCTTCATTTGATCTGGGGCCAGGAGCTAAGAACTTGCAGATGGGACACACTTTTCTGGTGATGCTGATCCTGCGGCCTGGGGACCACTCTATGAGAACCACGGGGACCCTTCTCACCTCCATTTGGCACAAGAGAGCAGTGAGGCACAGACAGCCAAGAGGATACTTCCAAGATCACACGGAATGTGAACTTGACTCCCAGAATCACAGAACTTCCCCTCCTGCTGAGTAGCGTGATGCTTCCCAGCACAGAATCTGGCTTCTCCTTTTCCTGGGGACCCGAGTTATTCCAAGCTCCTATGTTCAGCTCAAATCTCGTTCTTCTAGAAAAGAAGATACAAATCAAATGAGGGTCACTGTGCCTGCCCCTGTTCCGTACATCTTACCAGCCATCAGAGTAGGCCTGGCCCTGCGTGTGTGTGAACCTTCACCTCCTCTCATTCTATGCACAGAAACTATTTCATTGTTTTTAGCCTTTCTGACAACTCCAGAAGTGTGGGATTTTAAGTCTCCTTCTACTTCTGTTGTGGAGCCATGCCGGGCCACGAGCCTTCATTTCCATCTTTTGGGTATGCTAGTTTTATATCTGGGCTCAGCAAAGGGCTTTTTTTTTTATGGATTTCTCCCCTTCTTCCTCCTTCATGGCCTCGTAAAACAGTGCACCAGGGCCTGGGAGGCTTCACTAAGCCACTCAATATCCTGGACCTATGCCAACTGCATTTCTGATACCCCAATGCCGCGTCTCTCACCCTGGAGACTCCACCCCAGCTTGGCTGCCACTGCAGGCCCCTGTCATCATCCGGACCTCAATCACCTACATTTTGCCTATCAAGTGCGCTCTGTGGTCTGGAGCCAAGCCCAGAGCCTCGGTCTCTTCCGATTGCCTTTTTTACCTTCTGGGAAATGATGCTGGCAGGTCAGTCAAAACTGTGTCAGACGCTTCAGATTTCAAGGAAGAGGACTTCCCCCTAAGGTCAGGGTGGAGGCTGAATGTTGTTTCTGTCCCTTCTGCCTCACCTTGACTCTGGTCCACAGCTGATTCCCAATGCTGAAAATCTGCCCCTGTCCTTCAGCTGGGGCACCCCAGCCAACCCCTGCAGCCCTCGTCGATTCTCCTCTCTCCCAGGCCTTCCAGATCATCCCCACACATGGACAAGAGACCGTGCTAACAAGTGGGAAGCCCTGGGAACACAGAGCTACTCAGACTGGCCCCAGAAAACAGGGGATGTCTTTGCATTCACACACACACACACCCTCTTCTATTGAAATAACCCCAGCGGTATTTGTTGCATAACTAAGCTTCCGTGTAAAATTTCACTGGAAGTAAAGATTTAGCCAGGTGTGGTGCCTGCATGCCTGTGATCCCAGCACTCTGAATGACTAAGGCAGGAAGGTCAAAAGTTCAAGCCCAGGCCGAGTAATTTAGCAATTTAAAGAGATCCTGTCTCAAAATTTAAAAATAAGTAAATAAAGGACTGAGTTCCATCTCCAATATTGGGAAAGAAAGAAAAGATTGAAAATCCCACTATTTTACAATATGGATATAGAAAGTAAGGCCTCAGAAGCTACTTGTTTATACAAAATTACAATGCCAACCAGTAGGTGCATTCTGATATTCCCTCCTCCTCCCCTCCCTCGATCTTCTTTTCTCCTTCTCTTCTTTATTTCCCTCCTTCCTTCCTCTTCAGGGCTTTTGAAGTATGGTGCATTCTGCTCTTCCTCCTCCCTCTTCCTCCTCTAAGCTTCCTCTTCTCCTCCTCCTCCTCCTCGTTTTCCTCCTCGATCTTCTCCTGTCTTCCCCCTGCTCATTCTTACTTGTACTTTCCTGTTTGGCATCTTTCAGACCACACTGCCTAATAAATTACCTTGTCATCAATCAGTTATCATTCATTCAAGGTAAGAAAGCTGTAAAAATATCACTTGGTGAGATTTGAATTCTGCAATTCTGTCAGGTGAAATGTAAAACCTCATCGCCTATGGTGTCCTAGACTCTAGAGATGTTTTCCTGGTGAGTCTTACAAAATGCTGCCTCCTGCTGGACTCTCAAAGGTTGGTTTTCCTTCCCTGTCTGTCTACACAGCCCACTCCACAATGCACAGAAGATGCTACTGCATTCCTTTCTCTTCCCTGTGAAATCAAATTAAGCTTTAAGGTGCTTTGGCACAATGGCTTAGATGCAGGTATCACCCAGGGCCTACAGCATTATTCATGAGGCCTGGAGGATGGTAGACTTCAACCATCCAGGGTGCTGCCCAGGCGGATGGGTCTCTGGCCCATCATGGTGGCCTCTGAGACATCGTGTTGCCACTCAAAAGCCCATTCCCACTATGTTGGCTCTTATAGGTCCTATTGAGTGTTCTGTAGCCGTGGATTCTAGATTCAAGTCTCAGCATCTGTCACCTATCTCATGAGACCTGCCCACCTTGGGGTGTCACATGAGAGAAGACCATAGAATGCTTCCAGGTATAAAGCCACCACCCACCACCTCCACATCTCCTAGTACACGTTTGCAGTACATAATGATGACATTTACAGTGGGGAATCAGAAATCACCCTGCTCACACGTGTAGAGTTCAGGGCTGCCCATTGCATACACCTCCTCTGTGCAATTCAGCTCTCTCCTTCTGTGAACGCTGTTTTCTAACAATGGACACCTCTTCTCTTCTCAGTGGAGTCAGCCCAGTTGAACAAGCAGATTACAAAGCCCACTTATCCTCTAAGGGTGGAAAGGGAAGAAAGTTCTCTCACCCTTCAGTGACGAGTCTTGGAGAATTGAAGACAGACTCCGCTTCTCATTCTACGTGCCTCGGGGCCGAGGACTCTGCCACCTCCGGCGCCCATCCCGAGGTGGTGCTCCTGAAAGGAGAGAAGGGCGTGGCTCCTTGTCAGTGCTTCCCATCTCTGGGTTGTGGTAGGGAGCACGTACGTCGCAGCTGGTCTCCGCACACCCGTCCTGCTGTCATCCTCTATCTCTCCCCCAGAATTCCTCTGGGGATGACCTGGGGACCCAGGACAACTTCTGCAGGGCCAAGGGGTAGGTGATAAACTTCCCTTTGCTGCTCAACCCTTTGCTGACATTCCTTTGAACCGCCTGAGTGTAGCCTTCCAGCTTTCCAAGCAGGCAGCAGGTTCTGATGTCCTTCCTAAGATCCACTGCAGAATCATAGGAGTCTTATGCTGTGTAAGGTTATACAATTCTTGCCCCGTTCTCACCAGACCATCTGCAGCACAGGGAAAGCCATGTGCCTTGCTCCTTCATCCCCTCTATATCTGCATACACACACACACACACACACACACACGTGGAAGGCATGAGGAAGACCCCAGCAAACACTTCTACATCATCATACAATCTCAAAAACACCCAAAGCCCTGCCTGCAAGGACACTCATTGTCCCTCAAATGGCCACATTGTGGTGGCTCTGCCGAGCCTTTCACGTTTTGGGTTTTTCTCTTTTTTCTTTATCCTCATGTGTCAACATTCCTGAGTCCATCTCCTCCTGGTGCTGTAACAACAGCTGAGTCTGGACAATTCATAAAGAGAGAGGTTGGTTGGCTCGTGGATCCCCAGGAACGTGACGATGGCATCTGGTGAGTGCCCAGGACTGCATGGTGGTACATGGTAGCCAATAGAACAGGAGAGAAACAGAAAATTAGGACAAATCTCCTTTTCTTCTTTTACTCTTTTGCAGTTCTAGGGATGGAATCCAGAGTTCTGTGCCTTGTTTTGAAACAAGTTCTTGCTATGTCACCCACGCTGGCCTCAAACTTGCGATTCTTCTGCCTCGGTCTTAGGAATAGCTGGGGCTATGGGTGGGCCTCACCGTACCGGGCCCAAACTCACTTTCCTGACACACTCAGTCTCTGGACAACTAAGCCAGCTCCTGTGATGATGGCTTTAATCTACCAGGGAGAGCAGAGGCCCCTTGCAGCTCCCAGTTCTTGACACTATAACATCAAATCCATCTCAGGGTAAGTCTTGGAGGGGATATTGAAATCATAGGGGTTTTTTTTTTTCCATATTTCAGGGAATTGTTTTGTTCTTGTGTAACTACTCCTGAAAGAAATAAAGTAAATGTTAAGTGTTGTCCTGGAAAAGGACTTCATAATATGGTTCCTGAGGGTGTGGCAGTGGGGGGAGGACACCTGTAGCAAAAGCTGGAGATCTGTCAATGGGAAAAGTTCTCAGCACCAAATCCCAGCCCTGTCCCCAGGCTTTGGGGGGCTGGGAGCAAGAGATGTTCAATTGTGACACATTTTAATAAAGTATGCCAAATTATATGCCAGTGACATTAATAGCAATCAGTCTCCTGGAACATGGGATCTAATGGCTCATAAATGAGATGCAAGTTCATTTTTACAGACCCACTATAATAAACTAATTATTTTGGAACTCTCCAATTATGCATTTTTCAAAAGCTGAACTGCATTAAAAACATGTTATGGCTATATAGATCTTGTCTGCAGGGAGAAAAGAGACATGCCTGCTCCACAAGCAGAACAAGGGAGGGGGAGGAAGAGAAGGAGAGGGAGAGAATAGATAAAGAATAAGCCAGCTGCCAAATGACAAACGTAGCGGAGGAAGACAAAGACCTGTCAGTTTCCTCATCAATTACAGCTGGTCGCTAACCCACCAGAGAGCACATCGCAGCAGCCACCAGAGAGGGCTCTGTTAGAATTATGGAGTCTGCGATCTCCACTGATTTATTCAGTGCCTAGGGTACAGAAGGGTGTCAGTTGCTTTGGGATTAAGATTTCTCTGCTCCGAGCCATCCGGAGGCTCAGGGAGAGCCCATCCATGTCGGAAACACTCAGGCTGTGAATCTCTGGGTAGAGAGAGGCATCTGATGAGCTGCCATAGAAGACAGGGGCTGCGGGTGAGCCCAGGAGGCCCAGGTTGACACTGAAGGGACTGCAGGGAGGAGCTGATGGGCCACAGGAGGGCCTGCGGAATCATAGGGTTTTGTAGACGCTTCTAAAGAACCCCTTCCCCTCCCCCTCTCCCTTCCCCTCCCCTCCCCCTCCCTCATCTATCTGTGTGACTATGTGGGTTTACATCCCACTTGCTCAGATAGCACAGCCACATGCATTGTTTGACCTCGGGTGGGTATTCTTTAAAATTTGTTTCTTTTCCCATTATAAAGCATTATACACTCACTATAAAATAATAGAGGTACTAGTTCACAATGCCCAGATCATATGTGGGGTTGGTTTCATTCCTTTCCTTTTTCGCTTCTGATTAATCACAGAGCCTGGCTGGGGATGTAGCTCAGTAGCAGACCACTCACCTAACATGGGCAAGGCTCTGAGTTCAATGGCCAGTGCCAAAATGCATACATACATACATATGTACATACATGCCAGGCATGGCAGTACATGCACATAATCTTAGCGCTCTTGGAGGCTGAGGCAAAGGGATCACTCCAGCCCAGCCTGAGTAACTTGGCTACTTAATGAGACACTGTCTCACCAAAAAAAAAAAAAAAAATTAAAAAGGGGAGGGGAACAAGAGATAGAAGGAGGGGATGGAGGGTGGAGGGGGTGAAAAAGAAATTAAGATGAGTGATGTCCATGTGCCAGTTCCCCACAGTCAATGTCATCACTGTGTACTGCAAACATGTACCAGTAATAAACAAGTTGGCTAGCTTAATATAAAACTACTTCATTTTAATCTGCACTTCAATCATCGCTTAACAAGACAGAGGATGACATGTATGTTCTAACCAGATAGGTTTCCTCTTTTGTGAATTGCTCCCCTTGCACCTTCTCCACCTACCTAGTGATACCTTAGCTTTGCTTATCACTGTGTACAAGACGCATATAGAAGTGCCTCGATCTACCATGCTCATGGGGGAAGGCACAGCCAGTTAGAAGCCAGGCTGACGAATCCCATCTCCCTCTACAGAATGGTACCAAACATGCTGGGCCTTTGAGCTCTGTATCTCCAGCAGCCAGCCCAACACATGGTGAGTAGATGGATTAAGGACCAGTCACAACTGCAGCCTTTGGGTGCCATGTGTGGGACAAGCATTCTACAGTTTATTTGCTTTTGAATATTTTCATGTGCATCTACATCTCATCTCTTTGATCTCCTTTGTGTTTTATTTTTTACTGCATCTAAAGCATGGAAATCTCGCCCATCCGAGGGCTTGTTAAATATGCAATCCCATTTTCTATTCGTTTCCCCACTGTTTGCTGTTCTCCACTCCAATTTATTTCTCATGTTCTTAACAGAAGTCAATCAGCTGGATGGGACCACCGGTGTCTCCTTGGAACCAAGTGCGGAGGTAAACAGTCCCC
Source organism: Dinomys branickii (assembly GCA_004027595.1). Classification (NCBI taxonomy): domain Eukaryota; kingdom Metazoa; phylum Chordata; class Mammalia; order Rodentia; family Dinomyidae; genus Dinomys; species Dinomys branickii. The sequence goes on from PVLD010005243.1 coordinate 105,516, forward strand.
TTCACTGGGGAGGGTGCCTGGAGAGGTGGCTCATGGTGCTGCTTGTTTGCCTCCATCTGCAGCCAGTGGGCCTTCTAGAAAGAATAATTTCTAGCAGCTGGCTGAGCCCCCCTCTGCCAGGAAGGATGTTATAAACACCAGTCCTCTCCTGTCAGTATGGGGCCTCCTTCTAAATCAGTTAATTTTCCTCCCCCCATCTGAGAAGCAGGTCGTGCAGAGTCTTTATTTACAAAGGTTAAACATTCCTTTAATTGGATTGCTGGCATTTAAGCCCCCAGCCATCTCCCCTTTCTCTTTGTCCCTCTCATTCATACCTGGAGAAGAGCCCAAGAGAAATGCCAAGGGAAGGTTTCATTTTAATAAAGCAGGGATGAGGAAGGTCCCTTTGGAGACTTACGTTATAGCTCGGAGCCACCACAAGCTAATGAATTGGATCACAAGAGGTCCCCAGCCACTGGACTGTGGAGCCAAGGAAATGCGAGAACTTTCACATGGGCTAGGGGAAAGCAAGATTTGGAGAATGCGTGGCCTGTTCTCCCGGAACACTGTTTCCTTTTCTGAGAACAAGGGCAATGTCAGATGCACGTTCACAGTCTGACTCTCTGAAAGCAATTACGTGGTCCCATGTTAACGCAGAAAACACTAAAGGCAGAGCACAACACTTCTTCTTCCCTGCTCGCCACTGTCCGGATTATAACAACAGGCCGCTCCTCCTTTACCGGCTCCCCACTCATAATAATCCCTAAGTTCCTTCCCACCGCTGACCCTCACTTTGCCTCCCCTGTGTATCTCAGTCATTTGAGGAGTGCACAGAGAGAGCGCATGAGGATACCAACAAAAGTAAAAGCGTGGGATGAGTCCAGAGATGCGCACACTTCTGTACTTCCACCCATGTGACAGCAAAGCTTAATTGTCAGCTGGACTCAAATAAGAGAATCCTGGAAAGGTGATTGTTTCATAGGGTGCTATACTCATAAGCGCTTATACAGCCACGTGTTTTTAACCAAATGTGCTGTCAGGAGATAGGGCCCAGTTAAAGGTGGTCCCTGGAAGCGTGCCTTTGGAAGGTATATGCTTAGCTGGAGCTCTTTCCCTGTGTTCTACTTCTAATTGCTATGAGGAGAACAGTTTTCCTCCAACAAGCCCTTCCACCATGCTCCTGCTATGGAGCTAACTGACCATGGACTTACTCTTCTGAAATCAGGAACCACATAAACCATTCCTTCCTTTAAATTGTGGGTATTGGGTATTTTTCCCCAGTAGCAGAAAAGAAAACGAATTTGACCAATACAATCTATAAAACAGTAGACCAGTTCAAAATGTCACAAGCTTGAATTCTCAAGTTCCTTGCCTACATACTAAAACTTAAAAAGTAAAACTCTTTTGAACCAGATTTAGCTGTTTATTCCCTAAAATGAAGGAAGAAGAGCAAAGCATGGAGACATATCCTTCAGAGGAAAATTAAAACGAAACAAAACAAATAGCCATAGAAAGAAATGTGTTCATTTGGTGCTGGTTTGGGTAAGATGTGTTCCAGAAACTTTCTATGCAGATACACAATAGTGTCCACGTTTTAGAGATCTAGAACTTAGTAGCTGCATGTCCCAACCCTCCCCATGGACTGGGTGCTTCCTGAGGGTTGAGTCTATCCTATTGTTGGTGTGTATGTGTGTATGGGGGGTGGTATTCGAATATTTACAATACTTAGTACATTGTAGGCACTCAGTATATATTTGCTGAATGAATTTAAATAATTGTTTTAAATTGACCCAAACCCAAAGTAACATGGGTAAAGTTAAACCATCGTCCTTATGTCCTTCAAGATCTTGTCAAGAATGTGATGGAAAACTCATCTGGGACTTCCAATAATGGCTGGTGAAACACTGACCCTGTGACTGCATAATCATGGGACTATTCATGAGAGTAGGACTGAGCTGGGCTTGAAAGAGCGTGAGATGGAAACAGAAGAGAGTCCAGAGGGAAGACAACAGAAACAGGAGGAAGAAAGTATGTTCCCTCTTTCCTCCTATACATCCATCTCCTGACCATAATTCCCTTGCTATAAATCTAGCTGGCAGCCCAAGACCTGGAGAACAATGTGGTCCCGCTGAGGGAGATCAACTTCCCAGAAGACAGAGATGAGCAGAGAAAGGCAAAAGAACCTTGTGGGGAGAAACCGAGGAAAACCAACTTGGTGCTCCAGTCTTAGCTACTCCAGAGGACATTGAGAACTGGAACACAGCAAGATGATCATGAAACTTTACCATATACTAAAACCATCAAGAGGGCTTATGCAGACCCAGATTCCTGCAGCTGCTAAAGGAATTTCTGATGCACAAAGTCTCATGTGTGTGTGTGTGTGTGTGTGTGTGTGTGTGTGTGTGTGTGTTGCAGTCTCATCATGTGTACTTCTAATCAGTTGCCAGGCAACATAAGTGCTGCTGGGGAGGACACACTTTGAAAATGATGACACTACCTCACTTTGGACTTTTCCTTCATCTAATTAGCTCAGATTCGTGGATGTAAGGCACTAAGGTGTTGTGATTTTCTGCAGTCTTTAATCATTTTCCTGCTGCTGAGACACAGTTACCCAACACCCACAACTTAAAGGGAGAGCGCTTACAGTTTCAGTCCATGGGTGCCTGGCTCAGAAGCAGAAACAGCATGGTGTGAGAGTATGGTGAAGGACAGCTGCTCATGCATGGCAGTCAGGAAGTAGAGAAAAAGTGAGGACCCCAGGGACCAGGGCGTACCTTTCCTGACCTTACGCTCAGTGACCAACTTCCAACCTGGACCCAGCGCCTAACAGCATATTCAGCTGCTGGACTCATCCATGAATGAATCCACTGGTAAATTGAGCACCCCATGACCCAGCTGCTCTCCACACCCAGAGTAATTTAAGGGGCATCGTAAATCTGAAGGGTAATGGGTACATCAGGCTAATCGGGATGTCTCTAGAGTGTAGTCTGTGAACAGAAGAACCAGCACAGGTGCCGGGGAAGTCTGTGAGAGTGTACTGCTGCTCGTGCCCATGCGAAAGCAACCAACTTAATTATCTGTATTAAGAAGAACAAAAGGAAAAAGTTTCAGGTCAAGAACTGCATACCAAGTACTGGGGACACTAATGTCACCTGATTTTCTCTGGAAAGGACAGTGCATCTGAACAATAGCTGTAATTACAGTTTCCACTCTGTTTTTATGACAAATGACAGTCTTTCTACAATATCTTTCTACTTTCTCTGTGGGCCCTAGAAAGTAATACAGTGGATGTATGAAAACTATCACCTTGGACCTTTTGAAATTTGCATAATAGCAGCAATCTCTGCTCTTTCTCAGAGTTTTGATACTACTATTGTTTTGCTGTCCTGGAAGGAGTGGAAATTCCAAGGGCATTCTTTTCTTTCTTCCCATGATATTAACCTTCACTCCATGGGTCAGGAAACCCATGAAGAAATTCTGTAGTTATTTAGTGTAAATAATTAATTTAATTATTAGTTCTAATTATTTACTCTCTTGAAATAAAATTTTACAAGTCATTCCCTTACCATGACCTAGTCATGTACAGGTTATATAATTTTACCTTGTGACTTTGAACTGACTCTAAAAACAACCCAATGAAAATGGCTAAAAACTGAAACATCCTGCAGAAGAATATGAATAATGAGGATGTTCAAGGAAAAGTATTTATTATTTTAAAACCATAAACAAAGTATCATTATATACCCACATAATAAAGTATCCTTATATACCCATTTAAATAGCTGAAATTGTAAAGGTTGGCAATATTAAATATTGTTGAAATATGTATACAGGTACTCCTACTCCTCCTGGTAGGGATATAACCAACTTGGATAGCTAGCAGTTTTTAATAAAACTAACATTCCTATTTTCCATGACCCAGCAATCTCATTTCTATCTGCCCCAAAGAAATAAAAGTATAAGACCACTCAAAGTTCTATACAAAAATATTCATAAAAGATTATTTCATGATAATCAAAACTTAGAAAAACACTAATTTTGTGACAGAAAGAAATAGACTCTGTCCCTGGAAACTCCACTTCTTCCCAGGATAGAAATGCAAGTGTTTGTCAATAGGAAAATAGTCATAAAAATTGTGGTTTTCATACCCTATTCAACAATACAAAATAATGGGTGCCTATAAACTACATAGACGAATATTAACATTATGTTGAAGAATAAACTTGGTAGAGAAGATTAGATTCTGTTTGATGCTGTATACAGCCAGCCCCTGGAGTCCAAGGTTTATACACTGTGTATCTCCTAACACAGAGGTAAAAAATTACATCTATATTGAACATTATACATTTTATTATCATTATTCCTAAACAATACAGTTTAACAACTTTTTACAAAGTATGTGTGTTGTTGCATACAGTGTTGTAAGTAATCTAGGGGTGATATAAAATATACAGCAGTCTGTGTGTAGATTATATGCAAATACTACACCACTTCGTGGGAGGGACTCAAGCACCTAAGGGTTAGGGTATCCACAGAGGGCCCTGAAATCACTCAGTCACAGATACCAAGGGATGACTGTACATGGAGTTCCAGAATTGGCAAAGCTAATCTGTGGTCACGGAACTGCAGTAGTGATTGTCTTTGAACTGGAAGGAAGACATGAAGAAATTCGCTGAAGTGATGACACTGTTCTATTATCTTGAGTATTCATGAGACTGATGAACATTCAATGCAAAGCTCACTTCACTGCATTCATAGTATATGTGTATTTCACTACATGTAAATGTTCCCTGAATTTAAAAATAAAAAAGACTAACCCATTCACTGCTCATGCATGTGTTAGACAAAAGTGATCCCCCGAAGAAGACACAACCTTGTGGTTGCATGACTTAACGATGCCTTTGGTATCTTTTCCTCCAACTGATGGGGGAGTGTGGCTTACATTTTAGTGCCTGTTCACTGCCCAGTCAGGCATCCTTGTGTGGTGTCTATGGAAGCCTGGGAAAGAGAGTAATAAATACATGTCGCTTCTAGCCCACAGGGTGTCAATAGCATGCTCAGAGCACACTGCCAAGTTACTGTGGCCATGTGATTATGTTTGGGTTAGCTTGCTGCGGATAATGCACACCACTTCTGCTATCCTTGCCCAGAGAGCAGCCTAGTGCCTGGACCATGCAGGCCATGGATGACTCATCTTCAGGCATAGGGAGAGGATCACTGCATAGATAATATTTGGGTATTACATGGCACTACAATTTATAGCAAACAGAGAACCAAAAAAAAAAAGAAATCCCTTTTGATTGATCTGTGCTTCCCGTTATCCTAGAATTTATCATTTCTATTTTTTAAAGAGTTTTATTCCACAGTTTAACTCAAAAAGGAGAGGCAATTCGTCTTTTGGCAGATGCTAATACTTGTAACTCATATTTCAGCCCACAAAAAAGAGAGTGGTTTGTCTTATCTGTTGAGCAAAAAACAATCTCTCTTTATTAGGATCCAATACATTTGTCTCTCAAATCAGCAAAGTTTATGCCTCTGGGCATGAAAGAAGTAGGGTAGATTTTTTTCAATGAGTAGCTGAAAGAAGACCATATAAGAGTATCTCTTGCATTTGATTATAGTGATCTAAAGCGAAGATCATATTAATGGAGTTATAATCTACCAATCATTTTCAGAAGATAAAGTGGCCAGTTGGAAATGCATCAAGTACCTATATATTATGTGGCAAACCTAATTGCATATTGGCCAGTCCAAAGATTTATGTAATTACTTTATCATTCTCTTGTTCTCTACTTGTTCTCTCTTTGCTAAGAGGAGATGAAATAGACCAGACTAATTAACAATTCTCTCATGGGGGAGGGGAGTGTAGCTCAGTGGTGCAGTGCTTACCTGGCGTACACAAGCCCTGGTTCCATCGTCAGCACTGCAAAAATAAAAAACTAAAATTTTAAAAAGAATTCAATTTCCTCATCTTGTAGAAAGGGTGAGGAGGAGAATCTTGAGGAAAGTCTGTCTCTGCTCATCTTTAAATCAAACTTCAGTGTATTACATATTTCTTCTTCAAACCCAATCTTGAATAGACACAATTCTTATTTATAATACATACTTATTCATTTCAACTATATAACCAAAGTATGCTTATTTTGAGAAAAAGAAAAAATCAAAGAAGCAAACTAAACAGAACTTTAAAATTACCCTTTATCCTCTATACCAAATTAACTACTGTTAATTATTTGGTTTCAATTTCTTTCAGGTACTTAAAATATTTTTAATTGATTGCCTCTATAAAAATTGTTTTGATACCTTTTTATTCCTAATTAATATATTCTGAATATTTTATCTATAAATGTTTCCTAAATCATTATTTTAATGACTTTATAACTCAATCTGTATTATCAATATTCATCTCTTCCAATTTTTGTGATGACATAAATAATGCTAAAATGCATAGTCTTATAAAGAAGGTTTGTATATTGTTATTTCCTGAGAAGAATAATCTAGAAATGGAAGTCTAGATCAACACTGATGCATATTTTGAGGCTATTTTATTCTACCATAAAATTTCACCCAGAAAGATTGAGACAATCTGTTCCTCCACTGTTGTGTAGGACTGCCCACATTGATACCTCACCCACACTGAGTATTATTGTAGATATTTTAAAATCTTCCAAATCAATAAAGAGAAAGAACATATCACTACTTTATTTTGCATTCCTCTGATTACAAGTATTCTCTTTTATATTTCATATAAAATCTAAGGGGAGATGGCTGAGTGGAATGATTTTGGTTTTGTGCCTATTTACTGGGGAAGGCCCTTAGGCCCAAAGGATGGGTCTCTACAGTCAGCTAGGTCTGGGTCTCAGGCCCACTTTATAACCAGGAGTGGGTTCTACAATTGGCAGCCTCATTAAAACCACATGGAATGAGTGGAGAAAGATTTTCAGAGGAGAGGGCTGCTGATAATAAATGAAGAGGTAAAGTATTTGATGGGTAGATTTTTGAAAACATCTATGAGCTGTGGGAGGGGGAGTAAAAAGCAACACGATAAAATATGTCTATCTGACAGCTCCCTAACTGGAATATAATTGTTATATATACATACCAATAAAAAATAAAAATAATAAAAACACCTGTCTTCTCAAAAACTAAGTTGAACATTTGTTTCTTATGTTTATTTGAGAGCTTTGTTTTGTTAAGAGTAATTTCATTACATTTGTTCTCTATTTTGCATTATTCTTTTTAGTAAACATTTCTATTCCCCAAGCTGCTGTAAAACACTTTTTTCTTTTCTTTGTAAGAAATGCTTTATTATCATATTCTTAATTAAAGAAGAAAGCTCAGAAACAAGAAATAAATGAGATTTGGGCCTCACAAACAAATTATACCCACAGTGTGCATTTTTGCTGTAGGAGATGGAGATGGTGAATGAGCTAGTGTAACCCAAGAGGTGAGTGTACCATTCTCTGTCAATCCAGGCTCCTACAAATTGCCCTAGAATTTTTCCTGCAAAAATGGCCAGTGACTTCTTAATTTCAAATCCCTAATCACTTCTCTCTCCACCTTCTTTCACTCTTCTACAGAAATTTCCCTCCATTATTTTTCACCACCCTTTCTTCCCTTGGCCTCTGTGAGATGGATCATTTCTGGTTTTCTTCCCATTATATCAATGACTGTGTCTCAGCCTGTCCCACAACTGCTTTGTCCATTCCTCCCACACTCCCTTCCTCTTTGACGTGGTATCTATGTTAGTGTCCTAGGGTTGCTGTAAGAGAGCTCCATGACCCAAGTGATGATGTAAAGCATGAGAAATGAATTATCTCCCAGTTCTCAAGGCTGGAAGTCCATAGTGGAGGTTTAGTGAAGGTTATTTCCTCTGATCATTCTAGAGGAGTGCATTTCTTGTTTCTGGCAGCTTCTGGTTTGTAATCAATATTGAACATTCCTTGGCACATAGCTACATCACTGTAGTCACCTGACTGTCCTCACTGTATGTTTATCCCATCTTCCCCTTTTTATAAAGACACCAGTCATATTGAACTAGAGCTAAATGAGCACTTATATAAATTTAATAATCTTAAAACTCTCAGGTATGTAAAAATTAGCCCAAATTCTCTTCAAGGTTATATAACCTGGGTAAATCTTTGATAAATAAGATTAGCTTCATGTTGGTTTAGTAAAACAGCAATGTCCTCTGAATCATGATGTACATTAGTTTGACATAAGTGGAACAGAAATTTTATGAGTGGACTTTTCAACAATAATTTTGTATTTTATAGTATCTGCTTAAAGACTATTCCTAAAAAATCTACGGAAACTCACAAGTTTCGAGGAGCTAGGAAGTTGTGGACAGTTTGCGGGAAATCTTGAAAAGGAAATCTTATCTCATGTAGTCAATGCTAACTAAAATAGAATGCATTTATTTTTAATTTTTTTTAGAATGAGCCATAGGATCTATACTGACACAAAAGTAGATTTTGAGTTTTTCTCTTTAAGTGACAACATATTCTTGAAGTATTGATCTGTTCCTAATAATAGACTGTGTGAAATTTTCCTTTACCTTTTGATTAATCCACCTAACAACAAGGATTCTGCCTTATTAGAATACTTTATTGTGCTTTATGTTGACTTTATTATGCCCTGCATTATTTAAGAGAACTGAGTCTTCTCATTTCTAAGTGAATTTAAGTTTTTTCACAACTATAGTTACTTTAAAAATATTTCACTGTAACTTTGGTTACATAAATATTATTCACAGTGACCTAGGATCCTATTTAGTTAGGAATTCAAACTTCTTGACATTTTTGACAACTTTGACTTCCCAAAATAAAATCCAAAATGAAACATTCTTGATCTCCAACTGACATTTTTTTTCTCCACAGTGCTAGGATCAAACCCAGGACCTCATGTGTATGAGGCAAGTGCTCTATCACTGAGTTGGGTCTCTGGGTCTTGAACTGACTTTGAGATTTCCAGAAGGCCCTAGGAAAAAAACAAAAAAAATTAAAAATTCTTATAAAAAGTAGGATGTTAAAAAACAATTAGTTTCATGCTGGCGAGGCTGTGGAGAAATAGGGACTCTATTACACTGCTGGTGGGAATGCAGACTGGTGCAACCACTGTGGAGAGCCGTTTGGAGATTTCTCCGCAAATTAGGTCTAGAGGTTCCATTTAAACCAGCTATTCCTCTTCTGGGTATTTTCCCAGAAGATCTAAAAACATCATATCACTCTGATATATGTGCACC
>PVLD010005244.1:0-114636 GCA_004027595.1 Dinomys branickii
TCTGAGCCGAGGATGCAGTGCTGACTACTCCCACATTGTGCATGCCCCCGCCTCCCTGTTCTCTCCCCGCCTCTTTTTCTAATGCTCGTGCACTTGCTCTGTGTGTGTGTGTGTATTCCTGTCTCCACTTCTCCCGTCTCAGTGTCCCTATGCCTTTCACTCTCTCTGTCTCTGTGTCACCGTCTCTGCCTCTGCCTTTTTCTCTCTCTCTGTCTCTCTCTCTGCCTCTATCTGCCTCTCTGTCTCTGACTGTCTGTCTGTCTGTCTCTGTCTCTGTCTCTCTCTCTCTCCCTCTTTCCCTCTCTGTCTATCTCTCTCCTCTTTGTCTTCTTCTGCATCCCAAGGCCTGGGACCGGGGCCTTCCTTCCCCCAGCCCCTCAGCCTGACCAGAACCCAGTGCCCCACACCCACTAATCAAATCTGCTACCTGATTCAATTACACCAAGCAAGAATGCAGACGTGTAACCTTGTTAATATCACGTTTATTAGAGGGAGGGGAGGAGAAAATTAAGATAGACTTCGTGTTGCTGCTAATTAGAAAAATTGAGACTTTACATCTGCGTAGCACTGAGCAACATGTGGTGGTAACAGATGTGGGCTCATTACACAGCTGCACAGGGTGGGAGTGGGGGGTCGCGTGGAAAACATTCTGAACCAGGCCTTGTTTGGGAGTTGAGGCCCCCTCCACGAAGCGACCCAGAGCTGGTCATGCCCAGGGCAACCAGAGGCCTGGACCTGGAAGGGTAGAAACGTGGAACAGCAGCAGACAGCTCAGCACTGGGATCAGACCTGCACTCCAACCCAGCCATTACATGCGAGCTGCATGGGGCAGCCCTTAACCTCTCTGTGCCTTCATTGCCGCAGGCACAATAAGATAGCAACTGCACAGCCTCATAGGTCTGTGAGAGGATGAAACGAAGTAAACCAGGTATAGTGCATGCACAGTTCAAACGCTGATCCAACTCCAGCTGCAGTGTGGGAGGTCAGGGGCATGGCAGTAGCCATTGTCTGGCCCCATAAGCCTCCATATACCACGTCTGCTCTCCTCGCCCTAGTAGGAGCCAGGCCTTGGCCTATGGGGGCTTTGTGACCTGGAACCACCCCATTTCAGATCTCTTCAAGCTTGGATCCTGGACTCCTCTTGTGAGGGAACCATGGAGAAACAGGAGAGCACAGTAGAGCTTCCTCTACTTCTGGGAGCCAGTTGTGGGGGTGAGTCAGCGGGTTAACCATATTTAGCACGAAAAGGACTTGTACCTAGATAGATACAGATACACACGGTTAGGACACTGGGTTAAATCCGGATTTCCAATAAATAAGGAATAACAGTCTATTAAAAACGTCCCATGGAACAGCGGGGACAAACTTCTGTTAAACAGCCATCTGCGGTCCCTCTGAGAGCCAAGTCTAACCGAGCACCTGCTGTTATCTGGCTACCCTGGGCAGACCGGCAGTACACACTGAAGCTGGAAGCATCCAGGGTTCCCTTGGGACCAGTAGACACAGACACCCAGGCATGGAAGGGAGGGAAAGAGGACTATTAACCTCTTGCTCTGTGCCATTCCCCAGGGCTCAGCCCAGGTACACTCAGACCCCCAGGGCCTTGGTCAGAACAGAGCAGGAAGGCTTTTAGCCTAGCTCACAGCACTGCAGGCCTCTTGGGTAGGGCCCACCTATGTGACCTATGAGGCAGCCCAGCAGCCAGAGCTATGTACAAGAGGCACTGGCACTTGTGAAATGCCACCTTCTTGTTCCCCACTGCCTCACCCTCCCTCATGGTGAAGACCTCTGGCCCAGTCCCTAGGTGGATGCCCTACAGCAGCTAGGAGCACAGGCCTCATGGGGACCCCTTGGGACTCACTGTCCCACTGACCCATGGGCACACACAGGAAGGGTTCACCATGGGTAGTTCATCGCCAAGGGGACTCTGAGGGTATGACCTGCCTTCCCCAGGCAGGAATTTCTAGGCCTCTACTTTTGGTCCACCGTTAGACCATAAGACCATAAGATATGGAACCAGGGAACAGAGGGAAGACTGAGCAGGGTTGAGGAGGGCCAGAGGTGAAATCAATGGCTGCTCCTGACCAAGGTGAGGAGGCTAAGGTGAGATTCCATGGGATGTGACCGTGAGACAGGTACAGCCTGGGCACAAGTCCCTCAAGTTCGGCTACATTACACCCAACATAACCTGATCCTCGCTAGCTCAAAAGGAAGAGCTTTTGGCCTCCTCAAAGGGGAAAGGCTACTGTGGTTCATCTAAGGAGTCCTACATCCCCACAAACTGTCACAGCTTTCATTTATCAAACACTAGGCACAAACACGACTGTAAGCACTTGGCAAATATCCACTCATTCATTCTCCTAACTTCTGGTTGCTCTCACTTGTCTCATCCTGCTCCAATGACCAGATCTATTCTCTGACCTCTAACACAGGCCATGCCCAGTATGCTGACCTCTATCCACTCTGGTGCTTCAACTTTCTTGCCCCTAGCTGTGTGTTAGGCTCTGAGGAAGCACCTGCAGGAGACAAGAGGGTCTGATATGGTTCTAGCCATGACTGCATCTTCCATGGCTCAAACCTCGTGCGTGGTTCTCCAATACACCACCTCCCAGAGGCCTCCAGAAACACTTTTCTCTCTCTAGACCTTCAACCTGACAGGGAGGAAGGGTAATTGGTTCATGTTCTGCTCCTAAGCCTAGATCTGCCTCATGGTCCCTTTCTATTTCTTTAATCCTGCCCTCAGCACGTGTATAGTTTCTTTGGTATGTCCTTTTCAGAGCACACCTTCTGGGTGTGGTATTTATTTCCTGCCAAGATTCTAGCCAATTTGAGAATTGTGTAAGCTAGGTTACCATTTTCACCCTATTGTGAAGGTAAAAAGAAAAAACTGAAGCACATGCATCTTAGTAACTCACCCAAGGGTGCACCCAGAATCAAACACTTCTGTTCACTTAAAGTCCTGTGCCTCACCCCTACTCAACACACACACTCCCTGAACACCCTCTACGCACCAGCCTTGTTCTTGCCCCTCTAGGGTCCCTCTCTCACCCCACTGGACTGTCCTGAGCTCACGCTTCATCTGATTATTGAATACAATAATACATCGGTTCATGAATGCTTTGTTCATAAATAATTCAGTTCTCAGGCAAAAGCATTCTACAAAATTTTTCTTCCATTTACACATTGGGTGACAATAACCCTGGCCATTTCCCCACACAAAGACAAACACAGCCACCTTCCCCCAAAATCAAAAAACAAATTAAGTTTGTGAATGGAAATACTACTGTGCATAGGACCTCAACCCTGGGAGCAGGAAAGGCCTGGAGGACAAGACTCATGACCTCATGAAGCTAGGAGATCACAGGCCTAGACTCCAAACTTTGGCTTAAGGATTCTAAGTCCTGTACCGAGTCCAAGGTAGTGCACTGAGAAAATCCATGTAAACCCCTGCCAGGCACATGCAAGCCTCCTTCATCCCATCAACCAGTGGTGCACATAGGGTTAACTTCCCCCCAGGGTGACATTTGACAAAGTCTAGTCTAGAGACATTTTTTAATAAAACTGGGAAGGGACAGTGCTTCTGGTATCTAGTAGATAGAGGCCAGCAAACCTGCTAAACATCCTACCATGACAGAACAGTCCCCACAGCAAAGGACTACCCAGCCTAACTCCCTAGAGAAACACAGAATTTCCCAGCTCTTAAAGGATATTGGAACTATTACAGATGAAGTTACTGAGGGGCCAAGAAGACCAACTTAGAAGTTAATACCCAAGTTCAAATGAATATTTTCATCCAAAATCTGGTGCAGCACAGAGTGTATGCTTATCTTAGGGGCCTTGAGCTTGACCGTAGGATGAGGGAGATCTGGAATGGTGAATTCTCAGGACTGACTTCCCCTGGAAGACCTAAGTGAGTCTAGAAGAGCTTTCCTTTGGTGAATCTGTCCCTCTGCACAAGGGTTCTCATCAAGAGCACACATGCCTGCACCCTAGTGTCCACATTTTCATGTACAGCCTGAGCTGGCTCTGCTTGCTAACCGCCATTGCATCCACAGCCCTGTGCTGGCCTCAAAGGGACCCCCTTGGAAAGCTCTGTACTTACCCTGACAGTGCTGCTTACCCTGTACGTAACCCAACAATGCCCTTCAGGGCTTTGCAGGAAGCCATATGTAAGGCAAGCACTGATTCTTTGAGAGGAGACATGAGTTTGGAAACAGCCTCTGGCCACTAGTCTTTACTCTGGCATGCTCTGTGGAGAACAGGCTGGATCTAGCCCTCTAGGAGAGTTCTAAGAGGGAGCCATATGTCAAGGGTTAGGTTTGCTGAGGGGGTTCTGGAGGTGGCTGATGGGAAACCAAAGCCATTCCTGGCTGGGACAACAGGCAAGAGATCCCAGGCTAGGGATGGAGCCAGAGAAGTAGGAAAGAGATGGCAACTTTGTAGAGCAGAGCCATTTTCCTTCACTCAAAGGCAGAATCTCAGAGCCAAAGGTCAGCCCCAGAACTGCACACTTGAGGGAAAGGAGAAATCAGATCCGTGGCTCAGCCTATGGCAAAGACTGGGGACAATATGTGAAGAACAGGCAAGCTTTAGGGTAAGCATCTCATGAACACTCTTCCATCTTTGGACAGTAGTATCAGAATGGGCATTAGGGAATTGTGTAAAAATTGGAATCAAAGTTCTCGACACAAAGGAAATATCTTTATCAGGGAGACTGCTTGCAGAGGTACCAACAGTGTGAGAGAAACACTAGTAAGAACTGGTGAAAATGCTTAGGGATTAAAGAAGAGTTAAGACTATGGAGAGGGATTGTCCAACAGGGTACAGGGTTGTACAAGGCGACATCCTCTGCAGCTGGTACAGGTCCAAAGCAGGAAAGAAGTGGGGAAGAAAGATTCCAACCTCTCTCCTTCCACTTGTTCTCCAGCCATTGGCAAAACCCAGTGAGAAACCCAAAGGCTAGTCCAGGGTTCGTCATTTTGCAGTCCACAGAAGGCAAATTAAAAATTGGGAGTGGGGAGGGAAAATGAAGAATAGTCAGAACCCCTGCTGCTTTGACTGGGAGATGGGCACCAACCCTACACAAGGTTAATCAGACCTGTGACTTTTAGTCCTAACTGTAAAGACAGAAGAACATTCATTTCCATAGCGGGGCCCACACTGCAACCCCTCTCTCCTAAACAGAGAGGCCACAGTGAGGGGCATCAGCCAAAAGACCCCACAGTGTCCCCCACCCTCCACCTTCAGAGCCACTGGAGCCACCAGTAAGCAAAGGGTGTCTCTGAACACCTCCCACTGATGACTGTATAACGGGGTCACCTGGACACCTTAAATCACATTAATGAACCGTGAGAACCCCTACGTGGGGTGTTGGCAGGAGACCAAGCCATCACCACGGCCAGGGGGTAGACCTTTTTATTTCTTTTCCCCAGAAACTACTCGATAAATGCTTTTAGCATCTTTTTTAAATAAAAAAGGAATAAAATGTAAGGGCCATAATTAGCATCGCTCCCATTTTCAATTAGTCCAAATGATCGTGTTAAAAGCTATTAATAAACCACCACGAGTGGAGGTCACTGGTGGAGGTGTACATCAGGGAGGAGCCGGCAGCCCATGGCAGAGCCTTGGACCACTGCTGAGTGCTCGCTCCCTCTCCTCTCCCCTTCCTGCCTCCCAAGCCTCTACCACAGGGACTGCCACATTGCCACAGTGTGATGAAGGACAGGACAGCAGACTGGAATTGTCTGCGAAGATCCAAAAACAGGAAAGGCTTTCCACGCTCACCATGTCTGCTCAAACTGTATCAGGAATGATAGCCTATCAGTTCCATCAGGAATGATGGCCATGTAGGCTAAGCCTTGTCATCTTGGATATTCATGAAGTCTGTTGAAAGCCCTATGGTTTTTGTTCTTGTCTAGAAAAAAATGAATGGACTGATTTGTGCTATCTGCCAGGGAAAGACCTAGAAGGTGGTGGCGTGCTTGTCCTGTGTGCACCATTCTTGCTGTAACCCTTTTGGGAGAGCGACTATTCCCCTTGGTCCATCACCAACTGGAGACAACTTCTGTTCCAACCCTGTGGAGTGAGCCAAACCTCTTCTGCTTACCTCCTTTCCTTCTCAGCCTTGCTTCCAGGCAGCCAAAGTCCATGGGACAGGAATCCAGATCCAACATTTCTTCTCAGTGCCCCGCTCAGCACAAAGACAGTTTTCTGGTTCCCAGGGCATGCCAGAGCTAAAAGGAGGAATGGGACCTTTCTTCTCCCTTTCAGAGACCTTCAGGCCGGCAATGTGGTTTGCCCTTTCCAGTCCTATCGCTCCCAGTTGCCTTCACATAAATCTCACCTCCAGCCTCATCTTCCATCTTTCCCCATGCTCGCTGTGCTCTCTGCCACTCCGAATTCCTACACTCTCTGACAATATCATGCATGAGGCACCCCCAAGACATTTGCTTGGAACACCCTCTTCCTTGCCAACCTACCAGTTATCTCCTGCTTACCTCTAAAGGCCCAACTAAGTCAGACCAAGCTGTTATCTAGAACTCCAACGCCCCTCCTTGGGATATGGATCATCAGCATCTGTGTAAAGATCTGTCTTCCCTACAGGATTGTGTCCAACAACACAAATGATCATCACCCAATGCAAAGAGGCTAGAGAGCACCTCAGCCGACTCCAGACATAAGGCCTGTGCTGCTTCTCATGCTGCTATCTAACTGTCTGCCTTCTAGGACCCAGACTTCCATACCCACCCCAGGAGTTCCAACAAGACAGGACACCAAAGGAACCCAAAATGTCCAAAGGGAGATTTCAGCCATCTCTCTAATTAAGACCAAAGTCACTTATCCTCTGGCTACAGCCCTATAAAGAAAGAACAAGCTCTTGCAATTTGGGCTTGGTGCCCACAGTTCCCTCCCACTCCTCTCCATCCCTCACTCTACACCTCAGACCAGAAAGCTGAATCCAACGCTAATGGAGGAGCTGACCATGAACCAAGTTGTGGGTACTAGGACAGAAGAAGGCAGCTGAGCATTGTGGCCCTGCCAAGGCCCCAGCCCAAGATAGACTAGAGCCCCTCTGTGGCTTCTAACCACTCCCATCCACCGATGATCGATGGTGAGCAGATGCATCAGCCCCCCTACCCCTTCTCTCTCAGAGGTTTTTTTTTGTTAGGTTTTGCTAAAGCAACCTGCAAATTAATTTAATATCCTCCTTTGGTTGGGAGCTATGAAGCTGGGCTCGAGGCTGATGATGCATGAACCATCGGTGGCAAGTATTTAATCTCTGGACAATGGATAGAGATGTTAGTGCACGCCACACTAAATTCTATTTACGCTGCCTATTAAGGGCAGTCAAGCTGAAGGGAATCGGTGCACATTACAGGCCCTAATGAGAGAGGAAGCTCCACAACAGTACATTAAAGGCGGAAAATGAATTAGGAGGGGACAGTGGAGGAGAAAGCAGGCAGGCCCAGACCCTGTCTAGAGATAACTCTTCCTGACAGCTTAGCGCACATGCCCAGCCCCACTGGTCAGATATGCCAAACAAAGGAGCACCCATGGTCAGGCCTCCCATAGACCTTAGCTGTGGGTACCACTCTGCCCAGAGCCCAGGGATATGGAAGCAACTGGACTTTGGTTGAAGACACAAAAAAGGATTTATGTGAGGCCACCAACCCAGATTCACTGCTCACTCAAGAGGGTCTTTCTAAAAGTCTGGAACAGTCTCCATCCCTCCACAGACAGGAAGAAGTGGACAATGGCCATAAAGAATGGGTCTGATGGCTGTTGTTTATGCTGATATCACATCACTGGGCACACTTTAAGGACAGTGACTGTAAGACATGGCAACAGAGCTACAGGGACTCCAGAGATGTTACATGACCTCTTTAAACTCCAATATCCTTGACTGTAGAGTCGTGATCATGTTCACGTTTTTGAGGATTTTGAGAGCATAACTTTGGGCTCAGTCAGCCTCCCAACCCTCCTTTCTGTTTGTGTTTCTTCCTTACAGCATCTCATCCCTCTAGAGCCCAGCATACAGCTACGCACGGAAAGGGCATCACCCAATGGTTGCTTGTTAAAGAATCTGCCCAGGGTCACTCAGCAGGTAAGCACCTCAGCCAGGATCAGCACCAGATCTGCCCCACCTTCATCACATTTCCCTTCCCAACACTTTTCTTATAAACAGGTGATTCCTGGGGCACTTGGGAAAATTTGAGCAGACATTCTGCCCTCAAAGCCAGACAGCAGACTCTGGGGTCTGCATGGGGTCCCTAGATTCCTGACTCCTGTAAAGTAAAGTTGGTAGCATGCAACTTAGCAGACTGACATGTGGGGGGGGGCACAAAATGAGGTGATGCCAGGAAAAGGAATTAGTGAGTAGAAACAAGGCAGAGTGGCACAGGCTTCACCTAACTGGATGACGAGGTAGAATTTCCACCCCCAGCCAAGGCCCCTGCAAGATCTCCAGAAGGGTCTGGAGACAGGGGTAATGATAGCCTCAGCAAACTGCCCAGATTATCAGAAATAGATAGGCAAGAGCACCTCCTAACTCCTTAATATGTACACACCAGGCCTGTCACGTGTCCCGCCACTCTACCCCAATCACACTGAACTTCTCAAATCTTCCCAAACACGTTACTCTGATATTTTGCATCATGCCTTGCTCTCTCCTCTATTTGAAATACTCTTCCCCATATCTCCTGGCCTATTCCTATTTGCCCAATAATACTCTACTGTTTTCTATAAGAAGCCTCCTATGAGCCCTGGAGGTTGAGACAGGAGTGCATTATTTATTCTGCCCAGTACATTGTGCCACCACATTTATTGCCCTACCTTACAGTAGTCAAGATGCATCTCTCTGGTTCATTCTATATTCCAAGGCACTTGGTACAGTCCAGGAAATATCTCTTGAGCTAAACTAAAGTGGCCCATTGGTTCTGGACTGCCATTCGGTATAAATCTATTATAGCTCCTGCCGTGAAGATCACATTCATACAACACTATAATTAGATATAAAAGCTATTTATTATGTAAGCTATTACATACTACTGTCACTAATAGGCTATCCTCATCACAAAATGAAACAATTACATATTAACCATGATTAATATAACAGTGAAGGCAAAGCAGTACTTCGAGGCAAAGTTGTATTCTTGATTGCATCTATTAGAGAACAAAAAGAATAAAGAAAAGTATCTCAAAGGATTTCTGAGTCAACATGAAGGAATAAAAATATATATCCAACTTCCAAAATTTTATGCTATCATCTTTCCTGTTCTCTCCATCCTTTTGATTTATTCCTTTAACAGTCCCTTTTGGGGTCATTACAGTGTGGGTTTGGGAAGGAATTAGCACTCTTGATGTGGCTGTGCGTTCCCACAAGAACATGCCTTTCAGATCTCCAGCTCTAGCATAGCTGGTCAACTGCCCAGGTGCTATCTCTGACTTCATCACCACATTTGTTCTCCACCTCGGGATAAGCAGAACAGAGATACTGAGACGGGTCCATTCTCGGGAGACATGTAGCTCTTCACACGGTTTTGGTTTGAGATCACCCCACTGGCTTTGCCTAAACTTTCTTGGAACTATGTAGCATTCACTCTAATACTTTTTTCTACCCAGCCCTTCTACTTTCCCTCTCTCCTCTCAAGTGGTTAAGTATGCATCATGTTCTAACGGCTCTCCCAACCTGCTGCAGCATCACACCTATTTTGCCCTCACAGGTGGCTTCTCCAATAAATCTCTTTCATATTTAATCCCATCTTTGTATCTACTTTTAAAAGGACCCAAGTTGACACACCTAAGACGACTGGGTCCTAGTACAGCAACAGGGCTTCCCAAGAACCAGCCTGATTCAGTAGAATTTCCAAAAGGCATAGGAATTGAGGGCATCTAATAACACTGTGAGGGATTTAAACAATCTCAAGGATAGTTATTGCAAGGGTTTAAAAGAGGAATTTGCACATGATCGTTTGGTATTTGAGGAGGATTGGCTTCAGACCCATGGACACTCATGTTCCTTGCAGAGAATGGCCTAGTATTTGCGTAGAACCTACATACATCTTCTCATATACTTTAAATCATCTTGGATGGTGCTTGATAAATAATAAAATAATGCTATGTAAATTGTGCTTATGCCATATTCCTAAAGTGGAATAACAAAACAAGTTTGTACATGTTCAGTACAGACAAAAAACTTTTCCAAATATTTTCCATCTGAGATTTTTTGACTCTGAAGTTACAGAGAGCAATTGTAGTGGTCATAGAAGCATTTGATGAATGAACATAAACAAGTTTTTTTAATTATTTGGTGCTAGAGATTGAACCCAGGGCCTCAGACATACTAAGCATACTCTACTACAGAGCAGCAACCCAAGCCCCTAAAATAGTTTCAAGAAACAGATTTTCCCCCCTTCTCTTTTACAATGCAACAGTTGCTCCTGCAAATGAGTGAAGCATTCTTCTCTGGAGTATAACTC
Source organism: Dinomys branickii (assembly GCA_004027595.1). Taxonomy (NCBI): domain Eukaryota; kingdom Metazoa; phylum Chordata; class Mammalia; order Rodentia; family Dinomyidae; genus Dinomys; species Dinomys branickii. The sequence continues at coordinate 10,479 of PVLD010005244.1, forward strand.
ATGGGCTCTCTAGAATGAGGACAACAGGCTGTCACTATCATACCACACCTTTCTTCAGGAGTAAATCCCTCCTGGGCCTGTGCTTACTCCATTCGGATCCAGCTGCCCACTCTCTGATACACAGCTGTCTTCCTGGGCTTTCCTTCCACCACCCTATGTGGATTTTCTTATATTTCACTCCCTGAATCTTGTTACCCACTTCCTTGGTTTGCACACTCATTTCGGTGGAGCTCATTCTTTCACTGTGTCTTAAGAAGAGGTATCAACACTTAACTATTTGGTTGGCAGTAGATTTGTTACCTTTCTTCATAATTTAAAATTCATTCTTTGGTAACTAGAATGAGAACAACAGGCACTGGAGAGAGGAAGTAAACAAGAAAAAGCAAATAAATTAACTTGCACACAGTGAATGGTGAGAGCTCCTACACTCTTCTCCCACCTGGCTCTCAGATCAGTAACAGCCAAAACTTTTCCCCCTGCCCTTTAGTCTTTCCTGGACTAAAAGAATCTTGTCTAGGAATCTAGCCATCTCTGAAAAACAATGGCTTCTGAGGCTGTTCTACCAAATAAACCACAGGTCACTCTCTCTGAGAGAGTTCAGAGTCAACAAGCCCCTTTCATACCAATCAGCTAGCTAATCCCCACTTCTTCAGTGAAATTGACAACCAAGGATCTACAGACATCTGAGAAAGACCTCTGACATGGAAGATAGAGACCAAGGCACACAAATACCTGCCTTGGTGGGTAACAGCTAGGAGAAAGTAGAAATTGTGCTCTTTGAAAAATATGTTTGTATTCATAAGAAATTTTGAGCATGGGCAAATACATAGATGTCTTGGTTACTTTTCTCTCTTTGCTGGGACAAAATACCTGACACCAAAAGTAAGGAAGGAAAGGTTTGTTTAGCTTACAGTTTGTGGAGATTTCAGTCCATACTTGGCTGGCTCCGAGGCAGAGGGGCACATGGCGGAGGGCAACAGTTGGAGGCAGCTGGAGATAGCAAAAGCAGCAAGAGCACGAGGGGAGGAGCAGTAACAACAAGCAGCCTCTTTCCCTCCCTTACACTGTATGCAAACTACCCACCCCAGGGCGGGTGTAGCACTCATATCCATAATTCTAACCTTGGCCCAGGAATCAATCATAAACCCTAAAAGCCCGCCCCATGACTGCATGTGTCTTTGGGGGAACACCCAGACACAAACCATAACAATAGAAACAGAAAGTAGAGTGGTGATGACCACAGTCTGGAGTAAAGATAAGGGTTTTTAGGGGTAGCAGCTAAGAGGCACAGAGTTCATTTAGGAGATGAAGAAAATCTTCTAAATTTCATGGTGGTGATGACTACACAATTCTGTGAATATAACAAAAACCACGGAATCGTACCTTTCCATGGGTGACTTGCACATTGTGTGCATTATATCTCAATAAAATCTTTTTTATATACATACACAAGTATAGATCTTCAGAGAATAAGAAAGGTGAACACACAAAACAAACTTCAAATATAAAAACAAACACTCAAACATAAAAACGAGGTTTTAGGAACTTAAAATGCAACGGGGTTTACATAGAAAATTCAGACTATAAATATATCCCCTAGAAAATAAAATTTAAAACAAACAAGTGGAAAATGGGAGAGAAAAGATTAGAAGGTCAGTCAAGGTTGCCTATTATCCAAATTATAGGAACCAAAAACAGAGGAGGGAGGAAATAACCAAAATAACTAGAGAATCTAAAAGGTTTATAAAGAGGATAAAAATTAAAATAGCACCGTACTAATGGTATTATGAGGAAGTGATGGGAAAATGTTAGGGCTCTATATACAAACAGCAGAGTTTATAAGCAGAAGCAGGAGGAAAAGAGGAGAGAAGAGGGGAGAGGGGAGAAAACTAAAGGAGAGGGGAGAGGAGGAGGAAGGAAGAAGGAAAGAAAAAAGAGATCAAACGATGGATCAGAAAACAGAAGTACTTCAGACCCCTCGATAAGTAGAAGACAATGGGACAGTGCGTATCAGTTATTTTGTGCTGTGTAACAAATTAACACAAAACAGAAGCTTACAGCAACAATAAACATTTATATCTCACATAGTTTCTATGGATCAGGGATTCAAGACAGAGTTAGCTGGGAGGCCCTGGCTCACGGGTCATTCATGAGGTTGTAATCAAATTGTCAGCCAGAGTTGCAGTCATTGGAGGAACTGACTGGAGCTGCTGGGTCCTCCGAAGATGCTTCACGCACATGGCTGGGAAGTTGATGTGGACTGTTGGCAGAAGGCCTCAGTTTCTCACCGCACAAAGCTCTCCAAAGGCTGACTGGGTGTCCTCATCACATGACAGCAGGCTTCACTCAGAGTTGGTGATCCTCAAGCAGCAGTGAGAATGTGTTACGGCCATCATTCCTACAACATCCCACTGTCCACAGTGGCCATCCCTATTAAATGCGAGAGGGCATTCTATAGGGCATAAATACCAAGAGGCCAGAATTATAAGTGGCTATTCTGGAGGCTGGTTACCAAAGAATGAATTTTAAATTATGAAGAAAGGTAACAAATCTACTGCCAGCCAAATAGTTAAGTGTTGATAGCTCTTCTTAAGACACAGTGAAAGAATGAGCTCCGCCAAAGTGAGTGTGCAAACCAAGAAAGTGGGTAACAAGATTCAGGGAGTGAAATATAAGAAAATCCGCATAGGATGGTGGAAGGAAAGCCCAGGAAGACAGCTGTGTATCAGAGAGTGGGCAGCTGGATCCGAATGGAGTAAGCACAGGCCCGGGAGGGATTTCTCCCTGAAGAAAGGAGAGATATGATAGTTGATGTGTTTCAGTGTCTTCAGAGTTCATGTGTCTTAGGTGATCTGGGCAACTAGCAAGGAGTGAGAGGCTGAATCCATGACAAAGACAGTCAGCTATTCTTCAAAACAAAACAAAACAAAATTTAACTTCAGGAAAATCAAAAGTTGTGTGGGAAAAGCAAAGTGATAATAGTTTACTAGCTGCATCAGTTGTGAAGCATGTTTACACAGTCATACTAATAAGAATGCTAAGTATTAATCTTAACATTATGATATAGTTACCCTGGAAGAGGCAGGTAGATAAGAAGGATGTGTAAGTGTGGTGGGGGTGGTAGGGAAAGAAAGTTAAATCTTCATCTGTCGTGATAGACTGCCTGAACCCAAAAAACAGGTACTAAGACAAACGTATTTTATGGACTCACAGAGGTAGATATAAAAATCTGCTAAAAGAAGAGAAGATGATTGCCCCTAAGGAGAGAAAAGTGGGAGTAGGGGTGAACCAGCTAAAGGGATTTGTACCAAATCTTGTAGAACTTACGAATCTTTAAGTATATGAGACTTGAATAACAAAAAATTGAAACAAAAACATCCTGAAATCGCCTTAGGAAAAATAACAGTCAACCATATCAAAACAAATTGAGGGGGCTGGGGATATAGCTCAGTGGAATAAGCGCTTGCCTAGCAAGTGCAGGGTCCTGAGTTCGATCCCCAGTACCGTAAAATAAAATAAAATAAAATAAAATAAAATAAAATAAAAACAAGTTGAGGTATAGAAACAGTTTGTGGACAGCTCCTCTTTTACAATTTCCCCCAAACAGTTCTTCATTTTCCTACTTTATCAACCAGGCTTTGAAGTAAGAAAGACTCACAGGATATTTTGGCCCCTAACGGGCTGTCTGTTGTGGGTGTGATGAGTCCTGCCTCCTCGCTTTAGCCTCTATACAGTAACACATGGAGAGAGGGATAAGGATAAGGGGAAATACTGTATCTGCATGGAAAGGAACAAATGAGGTCACATACAGGAAAGTGTCTAGCATACAGTACAGTCTCACCAGTCACTGGTTTCCTTTCTTTTTCCTGATGTAATTGTGAGATACAAGGATGAAAAAGAACAGAAGGCAGAAGGCGAGAGAGGAGAGTGATGACGGTGGGAGTGATGTCAGCAGTGATGGGTGTTAAGGTGCTAAAGACAACAAAGATTTCTACCATATTATCCCATCATCCTACAGAATCCCCATGAACCTGCGCTATTGCATAGCCATCTTACAGAGGAGGAATCAAAGGCATAAATAATATGGTTAAGTGAACCACCCAAGGACGCAAAAGTCATCACAGGAGCCCCAACAAACTTCGGAGCCAGAACGGAATCACTTTATAACATTGCCAAAAGAAATCAGCCAACAACAAATGCTGGAGTGGCTGTGGGGAAAAAGGAACATTTTTCACTCTGGGTGGCAGTGTAGACTGGTGCGACCACTTTGGAAATCAGTCTAGAGATTCCTCAAAAAATTAGGATTAGAGATCCCATTTAACCCAGCTATTCTCCTTCTGGGTATTTTCCCAGAAGAATAAAAATATCATATGATAGTGATATATGTGCACCCATGTTTATAGCAGCACAATTTGTTACAGCAAAATCTTGGCAACAACCCAAATGGCCGTCAACTGAAGAATGTATAAAAGAGATGTGGTATTTTTACACAATGGAGTATTACTCAGCTATAAAGAAAAATAAACTCAAGGCTTTTATAGGTAAATGGATGCAACTAGAGACCATACTCATAAGTGAAATAAATCAGCCCTGCATGTGTAAACACTGTACTGTCTCCCTAGTGTGAGAACCTGAAACTGTAAATAAAATCTAACAGCACCATAGATAATGTGAAAGGAAAAGAAACTGACCAATAGGAGAGAACAACTGGGATGAGGGAAAAGAGAAAAAAAAACTAGAAAAGGGAAAAATATATATATATATATACATACAAGATAGCTAAGTGTACTACTAACTTCTATTGGTTTATTGAAAGGAACAGTTAATGTTAATTGCTTGATAAATCTTGCATACATATATCTGATAATCTGAGCAACTACTATGAAGATAACAGTAAGTAATACAACCATTGTATATCTCCTATCATCTTCTTTTAAAATTCTGTATCATTTTTATAGTTTTTGTGTTGTTTTGTTTTTGTCTGTTTTTATTTTTTGTTCTTTTCTCTTGAAAATAACAAAACCTTGCCAAATGTGCTATAACATTGCCTTAGGTATATTGTGCTGTGGATGTTGGCTGCTCCAAAGTTAAATGGCCACTAGGGAAATAATTTAATGATTCTTAAGCTATAAGCTGGTGAAATAAGTGAACAAATCAGAAAGATCGTGCTATACTCCAGTTAGGGTGTATCTCAGCAACCAGCCCACTGTGAAATAAACCAGGCCCCACAGATACTGGAGCATAGAATGTGCTCCTAGTGGATGGAAGGGACACCTTATTCAAAGACCAGAAGGCAATTGGGAGAGATATAGGGGGATGGGGTCAGCAGGGTCTTACAAAAGGACTTTGGCCTTATCCAAAGGAAATGGCAAGTCCCTGGGGAAGTTTAAGCAGGGAAGTGGCATGATCAGATGTACATTTTAGAAGGATCAGCCCTGAGGTTGTGTGGAGAAAAAAATGATAGGACCAAGATTGGCAGCAAGTATATACACAAGACGATTATCAAGGTCTTCAGGGAGGGAGAGAATGGTGGGTTGGAGGAGGGCTGCAGAGGAGACGGCAAGAGAGAGGATGCTCAAAGACAAGCTCTCTGAGGCTTCCCTCGAGATGGAAGAAGCGGAGTTCAGGGGAGGCAAACCAGCGGAAGACAGAAAACTGTGGTGGAAGTTCTGACTCAGGCCTCCAGAGACAGAAGGGTAAGCTCCTTCTGCGGGACAGGAGAAGCTTCCAGAAGTGCCCTTCAAGTCACATGTGGTCGGCGTCCTCTCACCAAGCTGGGATGTTTGCATGGACAGGCCTGGCTGAGAGAGATAGCCAAGGGACAAGGGGAAGAAGGGAGGAAAGAGCGCACCCAGGATGAGGTTTCTGCCTGTGAGCATCCTCCCTTCTCAGCCTTCCCATGCGTCCGTGACCTGTTTCTTCAAGGACGGCCCCTGTTGCAGCTGCTGGCAGTTCCCGCCCATCAGCTGCAGCCCCACTGCTGGAAATAAAGCCATAGTGTTTACCAGGCTTAATTAACAAAATCGCTCATCATCCCAGGAATTCACTCTCTGGACATGATACTGCCTGAAAGGCATTAGCCTAGTGCCTGGTAACTCCGTCTTTATTCCAGTCTGGGGTCCACACTAGCCCCAGACCCTCAGCGCAACTTTTGAGACCTTCCTTTCACCTCCAGCTCCCAGGAGTTCTTGCAATTCATAGCTAATTAAACAGACAAAACAAACCTACCAGGTGGAACAACAGGAAGACATTCTCGGCTCACAAAAGCAAGTAATTATGTGATGCGAGCAGGCCTGCAGACAATCACTTAGGAGATAAATCAGTGGCTCTTTCCCATCTTGAGGGTCTGTTCAGATGGAGGGAGGCTCCACAAGATCAGAATATTCATGTGAAGGAAAGAGCAGGTCGTTTCCTCCACAGTTAATCACAGGCAGGGCTGTTCGAAAGTCCTCACCCTAGACTTGTCCTGTCACACTGGGGATGGAAGTGAAGTACTCATGTTAAAAGTATTTGTTGTGCACCTACCAGGAATCAGAGGGTAGAGAACTGAGCAAGGCAGTCACTTCTCCCACTCCTGTGCTTCTTCATATTCTGGTATTTTAAAGATAGACAATAAACAAGAAAACAAACAAGATACTACAGCTAGTGATAAAGGCTAACAGATAACTACTCGCCTGATGTGATGAGGAGGACTGAGCCAAGGGGTGTTCTGCACTCGAGGAACGTCAGAGAAGTTTCTCTGAAGAGATGCCATGGAAACCAAGCCAGTCCTGCGAAGATCTGGGGGAGAACTGTGCATGGCGAGTGGAATGGCTAACCCAAAGGCCCCGAGATGGGAAAAATGTCAGCAATTCAAGGAACAGAGAGCAGACCAGCGTGGAGGGAACACAGGTGTGTGAAGATGAAAGTGAAAAGTAGGCAAGTTTGGAAACCAAAGATGGGATCCCTCACAAGTCTCCACAAGGGTTGCATTTCATTCTAAGTGAACTGGGAATCACCAGTGACGTGCTAGAAACATAAGCGCACAGGTAGCAGACACTGAGGGCCATTTGTATCCCGCCGTGTGAACTCCTGCCCTACCACCAAAGTCCTAGGCGGCTCAGGCACTGACATTTGCAAACCATGGCAGAAAATTTATTTCTTAAATGTATCATTTGCGTTTATACATGGTGCCTACCCGCATATGAGCCAGCTACGTGTACAATCTCACAGACTCCTTGCTCTGGCCCAGTAAGGTAGGTACTTCACATCCCAATGTGAAGCACAAGGCAACCGAGTTGCTTGCCTATGGCCACCCAGCTCTCAAGTGCTAGAGCTGGGGTTTCAGTGCAGGTAGTCTGAGCAGTCTGTTTTACCTCTCTATCTGACAGCTTTCACGGTTTAAACTATTTCCCTAAGCCTGCGGGGCCCGCTCACACATGGCACTCAAGTCTCTTCGCAGCCATCCACATGTACAGGTCTGAGGTGAAGTTCCCAGGTGTCAATAATTCACTTCCAAACGTCATAGGGTGGTTTTGAGGATGAAATTAGCAGTGTATGCAAAATGCCCAACATGGTGCCCATCGTGATGCCCAGCACTTAGCAGGAAATCAACAGATTTTTTAAAAGAAAAGGAAGGCACTTCTACTTCTGTGAAAGTGAAGCTTATGTTCTCTAAAGTGAGTTGTGGGGGTGGCAGTCTTTCCCAACTGAGGGCCAGGGAACACCTACATCGAGGGGTAGGGCTTCCTTTTAATAAATTTTTAAGGAATGATGATCTGTTTTTAAACAAATATAAATATTATCTCCATTTGAGTCAAATGAGAATTTATTTCTAAAAAACTTTTAAACAGGGGCTTTTTCAGGGCCTTAGAACTTCACAGGTCAAGCACAGCCAAGTAGTTACCCTCTGGGCACAGCCCAGAGTGTGCAGAGCTGGGCTCTGAACAGAGAGCAAGTGTCCTTCCCAACCCCAGCTGAGGTGCCGCTGCACGAGCAATCCTTGGGGAAAAGAGACAGTAGCTTCCCCACCCTGCTCAGCACGTCCTGGCTGAGAGCCCGAGGACTGGGTAAAACGCATGCCACCAGTGTGCTCCTCTGTGGCCAAGAGCCAGGAAGAAGGAATAGAAGCCAGGCTCCCAGGGTTCACACCCGAGATGAGGACAAAGGCTGGGCATGGCATGAGTCCCAAGTGCCTCCATCGCCGGCTTGTAGAACAGTCAAGGATGTTCCCTGCCAAGCTAGCAGAACAAACAGGGCTGCTGTTTCTCATCTGAATACGCTTGATCCTATGGTGAGATCCCAGTTAAACTGGCAGGTCCTGCACCTTTCCCCATCCCATCTCACCTCCTCCTTCTTCTCTGCACCCTCTTCTCTGAGCTCTGCTCCCTTTCCGATGTCATCCTGCCCCCTTCCTCAGTGTCTCCTTAAAAGGTCCTTCGTGTGTTGAACCAGAAGTGTCTTACGTCAGTGTCAGGAGGCACAAGAGGCCACAAGCCCAACTCTCCTACCTCAGGGATACTCAGGGACTGTCCCCATATGCAAAACAGCAGGCGCCTGAATTCATAATTGGACGTTCCAAAATGTAATTATGAAAGATGAAATGCTCCTCTCAATGAGAAGGCTGTAAATAGAATAATTAATTTTGTGTTTGCTTGAACAATTCTGTATTATGGACCTTACAGTGGAACTGAAATTAATTAAGTGCACCAGGATTTATGGAGGAGGTGAAGAGAAAGGGAAAAAAAGAATTAATCCGAAGTAAAAGATAGATGAGTTTGGGAGTGTAATGATGTGTTAGCCTGGGGTATTCTTTAACAAATTTACCAGGCACACTCTGGGTATAAAAGGCATGCGTTGACAGCATTATCTCAACTAATACAGCAGCTGGTCAAAAAGCAAGTGAGGAAAAAAGTGGATGGATGGGACCTAGGAGGCCCCTGAGCTAAAAACAGGGGCTAATTTTAAACTGGCCAGGAGGGGGCAACACTAGAAGAAAATGGGCAGGCACAACAAAAGCTTCTACCTCATAACAAAGCAGGGGACAGTAGATTAATCCCAGAAGTTGCAGGAGGTAAATCGGAAAGGCCGAGTGTGAGGGTTGACTGAAGGAGAAGTTCCTGAGCATTCCTAGGCCCCCACTGGGTTCATTTCTAGCCCCAGCAATACGCCCAGTCTCACATACCTACCCAATCTATTTCCCCTCCCCTTGGACCTGGACAGGAAGTGATGCCCTGTGATTTCAGGAGCTACCTCATAAAAGGCACTGTGTCTTCTACCTGCCCCATTGGAACCTGAGGCCGTATTGTGAGGAAGCCCAAACTAGCTCCTGCAGGGAAATTCCATGGGGAAGAACTGCAGCTCCCAACTCACCTGGCCAGCACAAACCACCAGACCTATGAAGCTGACTCTGAATTCCAGCAGATTCCAACCCTAGCTTTCCACTCTCTGACCAGACATGGTGAAGTAGAGGTAGCCACCCCCCCCATGCCAAGTTTGAATTCCTGACTCACAAAAAGCTGTGAGAGGTCAGAAATGAGTTGTGTTTAGGCCCCGACGTTTTTAGATGATGTATATAGCAGATAGTAGCAAAACAAGCCCCTGCTTAACCCGAGTGGCTCCCTCTTTGATCTGCTTTTTATATCACAATCCCACATCAGATATCTTTTAAAATGAAGAAGGAAGAAGAAGAAGGAAGAGGGAGAGGAAGAGGAGGAGGAAGAAGAGAAGGAGAAAGAGAAGGAGAAGGGGGAGGAGGAGAAGGAAGGAGGAGGACGGGAGAAAAGGAGGGGCAGGGGAGGGGAAGGGAAGGAGAGAGAGGGCGGGGAGAGGAGGGAGGCAATGCAGCTGAAAAAGACTGAAAACCCACTATGCTGGGGGCGGGGACAACACAGGTTTGGAGACACATAAACCCAGGCGGCACCCCAGCTCTGAGCTTCCAGGTTGTGTACTCGCATCACATCTGTGAACTTCCTTCTCCTCGTGAGGAACAGATGTACAACACACGCCCATAGCCGGAGGGATTGTAGAAGCACTTAGCCTGGGACGCCAGCAAAGTGCCAGTGAGGCTCCAGAGTCAGATGGACCTGGGTTCAAATTCCAGCTCTGTGTTTCTAGCTGTATGAGCACACACGACTCACTCCTCTGGACTTCAGTCTCACCATCCTCATAAGGAAGGTGATCAGTGCACCTAGTTCTTGGTGCAGAGCCGGTGATGAGCACACAGTAAATGTTCAGTAAACAAGTGCCCACAGTTTGACTGTGCTTGCCTCCTTGAGCTACCTTGCCTTCTTTGCATCACTCCAAACTTGTGAAACAATCCCAGGCATCAAAGCAACCACTGGTGCATCTCGAGTGTCTTTATCTGAACAGCCAGAGGTGGGTACATAGTGAGGCTCCCATGAAGCCATCACATCTCTGACCCCTGTGTCAGAGGCTGATGCGTGGGACAGCAGCGTGGGCAGCTCTGCATAGCAGACACCTGCTCTCACTCCCACATCTGCCCTCTGCACATAGCAAAATGGCAAGCAGGAACTTCCGTGCGTCTGCTGCACTCTATTTGTTAGACCATGGCTTCACAAACAGTGACCTCCTACAGGCCCAGGCCAGCCAGGTGCAGGACATCCTGGGATGGGTTCACATCTACACTGCAACAAGACTCCAAACTACAAGGCAGGTACCTCCATCCCAGCACCCTGGCCTATGGGGAGCATCCCTCATGCAGACGCCCACTCCCCAGGGTGGTATTAAGCAGGCATTTAGATAGCTGGCATGGAGCAGGGTGATGGATGGCTTTATTAATCCACTGAAGCAAAGCCACTGACAGTGAAGGACTCCCCTGTCAGGAGAAGCATCCCTTGCCTGCAGGGCTCCTCACCAGCCTGCCTGACAGTCTGAGTTCCTGAGAGACTGGGAGCTCCTGTGAGCATGGGAAGGCAGTGTGGAGACAGACCAGCATCACTCCAAGGGCCAAACCTGCTTCCAGGCCCTAAGCCCTCATCTCCTTGAGTCCTACCAAGCCACCTGGCCCTCCAGGCCAACAATTGCCACCGTCTCTCATTCTTAGTCTTTATTGTGCAACGCGGAAGGCAGCATTCACTTTGCAGTCTGGGTGAAGGTGTCCCCCAGAGCTGCCCGACGCAGCAGCCCTGCTGGCTTTCCAAGGAGGCACTGCAAGCCTGACCAGGTACTAAGCGTTCCATCAGCTTCTCTCTACAACCTTGGAAAAAAGGAGATACAGTTTTCAGCATCCACTTTGTAGATAAGGAACGTTGAACTCAGAGAGGTGAAATGACTGGCCCCAGGTCATACAGTAGAATTCCAACCCCTCTTGTCCCTGATGCTGTGTAGAAAGGACTCCCCTTGGGATTGCTTCTCTGGCTTCCCCATTCTCCTCCCACCATGGTCCCCCAATTACCTCCTCATTCCCATGCTGCAGTGGACTACACTACGCAGTCCGTCAGCTCCAGGAGGACTTCAGCCCCAAGGCAGAAGCCAGAGACGGGACCAAAAGCATGGACTGTTCTACCCACTCTAGAGTCCCTCAAGAGCATTCAAACCTCCATGGCCCCCTCTCCCCACCTCAGACACAACCTCTTCTCCAGTCCCTTGGGTCTGAGAGAACTTACATCCGCCTCTCCACAGTGGCATCTGGATCATTATTTCAGTACAGCCTCCACTCCAGTGGGCCTCGTTCCAGAGCAAGCTTGTGCAGGCCTCTGCGATCTCTTGGCCTCCTCTCAACCCAAAGCCTGTCTCTCCTGCCTGCTTTTAATTTTTTGATTCTCTCCAGTCACTCACACCTCAGAGATCAGAAAGCACATACTCTCAATCAAGAACGTTCTTCCTCTCTCTTCATTCATCTAACTCCTCCTTGCCTGCAGAGCTTAGCTGAGATGCTGAATCCTCAGAACAGGCTCCTTTAACCATCATTTGGAATCTCCTGGTAAACCTGACCGGTATATGCTACAATAGACTGATGCCCCAGTTCTTCCTCACGTCTCCTCCTCCCCGCCCCTCTCCCTCGCCTTGTGACTTTGCAGCCTCTCTAGTACTAGGAGGCAGCATCCATTTCTCCACCACTGAAATCTAGGCTGGCCTCTAAACTTGCTCACCGATAAAATGAAGCAGAACTGGTAGTGTGACTGCGTGGAGCCGAGGCCTCAAGGACCACACTTTCACTCTGCCCTGGCCTTCTGCCTTCTCCAGGACAGGGCACCAAGCTGAAGAGCAAGACTTGAGCAGAGACAAGCTGCCCCGCTTATCTCAGCTGAAGCTACCCACACCAACCGCCAGATACACAACAAACCCAAACAAGACCAGAAGAACCCCCACACTGGGCTCATCCTGAAGGGCTCAGGATTTTAAGACACTACATTCTAGACTGGTTTGTTATGCAGCATTTTGTGACACTTAACAACCGTCAGGTATCTGAAATTTCCCTTCCTAACAGATCACAACTGTGATTATAAGAGTATTTGTGCATTTGTCTAATGAGTGCTTCCCTGCCATTAGGCCATCAGATTCACGCTGCCAAATGGCATGTCTGTCTTATACATTCTGGGATTCCTTGTCCTGATAGAATTCTTGGTACGTGGAAAGTGCTCCAAAGAATTCACAGTGAATTAATTAATTGAGTGATACAATGGTTGAACAAATGCACGTACCCCTTCACTCCTTCTGTAGCCATTTTCCTCCCACTCCCCAACACCAGGCCAGAATTGCTTTCCAAAATAATCCGCAGCAGGGAGATTAAATCTGAGAGGCAATGAATGCTTCATCCTTGCATCATGAGAGCCTGAACCTCTACAAACTAATGAACACGCTTCTGCCATGAATGTCTGTGATTCTGGAAGTTATGCTTACCAGTAAGAGGACTCCAGCAGCACCTCGTCTTACTCTTGGCAGTCACCCCGTTTCTCCGGCTCCAGTGGGCAGGAAAGAAGGAGATCATGTGGTACATGCTTTGTCCCCCCCTTTCAACCATGAGACTAGGGGTATATGAGAGAAAAGCCCTCTCTGTCTGTGCTCGCAAAGATGGTTGTGGGGTGCCTCTACCAGGAATGCCTCTGCGATACCCTTTCTGCTTTCCTACCGGATCTCAGGCCCTTCCCTCCTCTAACGCTCACTGAGAAGCTGGTCTTTAAACCCTAGATCAGATGAGAGAGGAGCGGCGCACATTTTTCCAGTGTTTATAGACCTCACACTGCACCGTGAGACACTTATTCTCATCATATCCTTCCTCAGCCACCACTGTTTACGCAGCTGCAGTTTTAAGATCTTTCAACAGCTGCACAGCATCTGGCTGGCAAGCACAAGGTCCTGAGTTCAATTCCTGGTACCCAAAGAAAAAAAAGATCTTTGTATAGCCATTCTGAAAAGAGACTGCCCAGTCAGTGTGGCTTTCCTGGTACATATGCAATCAGACAGGGATCAACAACAACAACAAAAGTAGCAATTCCGCTTGTCACACTTACTCACTTATTTGTAAATATAGTCACCAAATATTTTATTGGGCACCTACTATGTGCCAAGTCCTAGAAATACAATGATATATGAGAAAGGCATAGGTCATCATGAAGCTTATAATCCAGTGGAAGGGAGAGGGAATGAGCAAACAAGTTAATATAAAAGAAAATATCAGCTGATAAAAAAAATTGAACTTCAACCAAGTAATATCACGAAAGTGACATAATAGAGAAAAAAGTCTAGGCAGAGCGCAGAGAGAGTAGCAAATCTACAGCCTACTGTTGCTGAACTTGTATCTTTAATAGGCAAAAGAGCCAGTTTTATCGTGATCCCAAAATAAACTGTTCATTCACTTAACATGTATTTAGAGAGTACCTACTATGTACCTGGCCACTCTAACGTGGCAGTGGCGACGCTGGCCCAATGTCTTCTGGATTGGAGGGAGGAAGAAAGGAAAGGAAAACCGCACCGAACCTGTTGAGAGCTCCCTCTGTGCCAGACTCAGACTATGCAGCGTTGTGTGTATTTGTTCACTGAATCCTCATAATGCAGCAGGGGGTAGTAACTAAAGTAATTCTCCTTTTACTGTAGCTCTGGGAGTCATCACCACACATCCAGGAAGTGATGAAGCTGGGATTTGGACCTGTGCATGTGTGGCTTTTCTACCCACATCGCATACCCTCTTCAACCTCTTACGGATTGAATCAAATAATCAGAATTTAAATATTCTTCATTTTACAAATATTTGGGAAGGTAATGCCAAGAAGAGGGTATTGACGATAATAATAAAGGCAAATTCTCTGAAGAATTTAAGGACCTCTCGGGCACCTCTCTATCATTCAGTGAAACTTTCTCATGCATCCTCCTCACAATATATAGTCCACTGGTATAACCAAGTCCAGACCCACTGCTCAGGCTGCCACAACAAAGCGCTACGGTGCATTTTCTACATGACACCTGCCTGGGTCTCTGAACCAGCTATTTTTTACACAATATTCTTGCCATAGGGAAAGCATGATTAAAACATCTTTTGCAAAATGCATTAATTCCTACACCAAGATGAAAATCCCATTTGACACAAATAGATTTTCCATGGTGAGTTAGCGCTGCATTGAGGGTAATGGATGGGGGAGGGGTAAGCATCCAGCCCATAAATCAAAAGGGGAAGGAAGAAGGAAAGGAGTTGATGGAGGGGAAGAAGAGGCACTTGCAAAATTTTAACCTGTGGGAGTGATGCCCCTCCCTTCCCTGAGTTCTTAATGATCTCATCAGGGGTCCAAGATCGATTCCCAGCCTTGTTCCTCTATCCCTTCTGCATTCATTATTTTAATAGCATCCACACAGGACCATTTGACATTTGCATCAGGCTAGTATTAATGGGAAGTTTGTTTAGGGAGCTTAGAAAGAAAGGAGAAGCAGGCACTTATGGCTGGGGCTGGAGCAGTTTGAAAGAGAGAAATGCAGGGATTAGGGAAATAAGGGAGGAAGAAAATAATAATCAATGTTCTGTCCAAATCAGACCGTTGTGGCAGAGTTTTCTCCTCTCCTTACAGACCTCTTAGCACACCAATGAGTACAAAATTTAGGCTTAGGATTTAGATGAAAAGAGTCCAGATCTTTGAGCTAGATCAAATAGACTATCATTCTTATTCATCCCACAAACATTTCCCAAATGATCATCTGAGCCAAGCACCGTGTTCGGTTCGAGGGATGCATGACTTGAGTGTGAATGAGACTCAGGCTTGCCCTCAAAGAGTTCTAGTCTAGATAAATAAAGAACAGCTTCAATCTGCAGCAGCAACTGAGTAGAAGCACTTTTCTGGCAGAGGGAACAGCGTGTGGAAAGGTGTGAAGCATGAAGCTGGTGTGTTTCAGAGCTACAGAACTTGAGAGCCCTGGTAGGCACAGAACCATCGAGAAGAAATCTCAGCTTACTATCAGACAGTTCAGAAAAGCAACTGTACTCTATGAATTCACGCACAGAGACAGACACACCAATGATAACTCTGACAATGCACCAGTTTGGAGAGTGTCTGGGTAAAGAATACACAGCAATTCTTTCAATCTCTTATAACTTTCCTATAAATCTGATATCTTTTCAAAGTTTTTAAAGTTTTTTTTTTAAATCACTTAAGCTTATTTGGATTCATCTGCCTCATTTCTCAAAAAGATATAAAAATCCCAATCTGTTGTGAAGAGTGAAATAAAGGGTCACTAGCAGCACAGGCAATGCCTCTAAAGAACTTTTCAGAAAAAAAGGCTGTTGAACTCAAAAGGTTTTCTGAGTATTTTCTCTTCCTTAGGATCTTGAATTCCTTTGGAAGCTGAGCCTTGGACACAGTTCCCAGACATGACCCTCTCACTCCGGCCTGCTAGGCATGGCCACCAGTGGGGTTCCACTCACAGAATCTCATCTCCTGCATATCTCAGAGCTTCACTTGGTCTCAAGGGCTTTGGTGAAATGCCAACGATTTGGAAGGGAGGCAGAATGGGGTCACTGCTGAGGAGTGTCAGGAATAAGACTTGGGTTCCATCCCTGACTCCACCACTTAGACAGTTCCCTGAGAGTCTCCTGGCCTCTCTGTCCCTATTTGTGACAGGGGAATCTTAATGCCCATCTCTCAACCTTCACTTACTCATTCACTCACCACTCACCCAACAGCATGTACACAGACCCTCCACGAGCCACACGCTGGGTGAGTCCCCAGGCAGAGGAGTGAATCAACTACATACATCACTTTTTTCTGGAACTTTCCAGTGATGGAGGGAACAGCAAAAAGGCAAACAGAGAAATATATAAAGCACCACAGACTGTGGCAAGTGCTGTGGAGGAAACAGGGCAAATGATGACAAGAAGTAAGAGGTAGTGAGCTACTTAGGCCAGTAGTCATGGAGGGCTTCTCTGAGGAGGTGGCTCCTCACAGAGGCCTGAAGGTTGGATGAAAAGGTATCTCTGAGATCTTCACAGTAAATGGTCATGAGATCATGAGCACCCCCTCTTTCTCCTGTCCTTCTCACCCTCACCCAAGGACTGCAGCATTCAACTGAGAGACAGGAGACATTTGGCCAGAAAGATTAGTGTTCCAGTGCATGGGCTAGACAGGACCTTGCCCAAGAACCACCTCCCTCTGTCCCAGCACACCTCAAAGCCCGGCCAGTGTCAGAATTCAGAGGGAAAATTGAGCAGCACTCCTTCCAGATGGTTAGAGAGGCTGGCAGTTCCCAGGGCTGACACTGGGGAAGGTGCCAAGCAAGCAGCCTTTGTCAGAGCCCCCACCACTCTACAAACTCAAGGTCTCGGAACTGTCCCTCAAAGGCACTGGAAGCAGTGGCTGGGTAAATAGCCTTGCTCCCTCACCCTTGGGTGGAGTAACACTCAGTACATTCTACACTGTCTGTCATGAGGCTCTAGAAGGACTGAGCTCAGTGGCCGTGCTCATTAATATATCCCGCGGTAACTTCCTGCCCTTCCCTGTCCCACATTCCCAGTGCCCGCCCCTTTCTCCTGGGGCAAATTCCCAAATAAACCACTTGCGTCCACATTTGTCTCAGAGCTTCCCAGGGGAAGCCAACATACAATCCGCTCAGCGATTGCTTTTTAATCTCAGTGGAACTGAAATTGCTCTAATGCCTGGGATGACCTCTTTTATAGCTCGTTTCTCTACCCTAACACCTCACCCAGGGTCTGGGATAGAGAAGATGTTCCATCTGTATTTGCTGAATGAGAGATGGCACTCAGAGGCAGGCGAGGCCCCACGAGGGCAGACCCTGAAGCCAGCCCTTCTCGGGAAGAGCCCGGGGCACCTAACCGCACATCAAGGAGGCCCCACTGATGGGCAAAGAAAGGAGGCACTACCAAAATCAGGAGAAGCAAGTGCAAGGGTAGGCAGGGCTTGCTTGTCCTCTGCAGCCTCTGCTCTGTTCTGCTCTGCTGGGCTCTGCTCACCGCGGCGAGTGTGCAAACAGCCCCAACACAGGGCTTTCGGTTAGTTCGGGAAAGGTACAAGAGCACGACAAATGTATGTAATTTGTAAATGGACCTGTCTTTTGCAATAATTTAGAGCCACTAGTTGGAAGCAATAGAAACCCCCCAATTACTGATGTTTAAGGCTGGCACTGTTGCTGGCTGAATATTTCATGCATAAATGAACTTCCACTAGGCCACCCGCTGCTTCTGATGAGGCTCTTGCGGGCTTTATTGCCCAGCACCCAGCAGGGTCCCGCCAATGGGCCCCATGACGGATGATGCATCGTTTTGCAGCTTAAATAATGCAGCATGGGACAGGCTTGGTGCTGGTGCACTTTATTTACATATCAATTGAGTGGCCACTCTGAATATGAGGAAATATGAGAGAGGAAGTCCCTGGCACTGAATATTTCATGGCCGTAAGCCCTGCAGAAAGCGAATGTCCACAGTGCAAAGCAGGGTCCAGCCGTGCATGGTAAAGAGAATTGGCATCAGTAGTCCAGGAGATCAGGCCAGGGTGAGCTCCTCGTCTGGGAGGGGAGCTGCTAAATGGAACCGATGAGCCCCCTCACTTGGACACTGCCCTTCACTGCTTTCTGAAGTCAGCAAAATATCTGCTTCCTGCCTCCAGCTTCTGTTTCCCAGAAACTTCTGCAGAGAAGGGAATCTGTTCAAGCCATCTCACCATGATTTCCCAAGCCATGTGACAAGGACCGAAGTTAGCAGGTGGCAGGGAGGAGCATGGTCCTCCAAGGAAGGATCTTGCTCTTTCTGAGGATGTGCTAGAAGGTGAGTCAGGAGCCCTAGCCAAGCCCAGAACCCCCTGAAATGCCTCTGGGAACTCCCATCCCTGGACTCGGTTCCTCAATAATCATCTTCCTCTCTGTCAGTGCCAGGTTCCCACTTCAGTGATGAGGCTATGACTGTGAAGAAGGTACAGTTCTTGTCTCCATGAGGCTCATAGTCAAGTGGGAAGAAAACAGATAAGATGGAAGACTGTATTAGTTCAGCGCATTGTTTGATGCTACTTAACAAGTTACTACAAAGCTTAGCACCTTCAAACAATAAGTATGTGTTATTAGATTCAGTTCCCATGCATCAGAAATTTAGAAGCAGTGTAGATGGGTGGGTTTGCTCAGGATTTCTCATAAGTGGCAACCAAGATGCTGAACTAGGCTGGCACCTGGGAAGGGTAGACTGGAGTTGAAGGGTCCAACTGCAATCTGGTCTCTCTTATCCATGGAAGTATGGTCCTAGTTTTTGGCTTTGAAGCCTCAGTTCCTCTACATTCTGCCTCCACAGGGCTACTTGAGCACTTTATAAGACAGCAGTTGGCTTTTCCCAGGTGAGAAATCCAAGAGAAGAAAATAGAAGCAAAAATGTCTTAAGACCTACGCACTGAAGTCACAAACTATTGCCCTGACATATGATATTCGTCACGTGGATAAATCCTGATGCACAGTTGGAGGGTCCTACAAGGATGTGAACATTAGGAAGCAGGGACCTCTGGGGGCCATCTTGGAGGATGGTTACCATGTGGGGCAAGCATAGTGTAAGGAACAGCCACTAGTCTATTAAGGCTTCCTAGAGGAAATGAGGAAGAGGGAAAAGCATCCAGCAGAGATGAATGGCCTAGGCAATCGCACGGGGCCTGTTGCGTGAGGGAGCTAGCCAACTATAACAAACAGTTCCATTTGGCTAATGCTTAGAGCTTGGGATACCAGGCTTGTTCCCAAGGAACTGGGGGCTTTTTTGGGTTGAAGGAGAAGACTGCTCTGAAAGTGTGGTGGATCCCAAGTCTGCTATATCCCATCAAGGTCTTGGTGAGTTGGAGAGATGGAACCAAAACATTGATTCAACCCTGGGATGTGTCAAACTCTACTGAGAATTCAGTGAGGTTTCAAGTTCAGTTAGTATTAGAGAGGAGGGATTTCACCAGAGTCAGCAGCTGCCTCAAATGCCAACCCTGCCTCCACTCCCTTGCTGGCTACGTGATCTCACACACAAGTCACTCATCCCTTGTGGGTCACAGTTTTCTCACCTGTAAAATGGGAATGATAGAAGAATCTGACCCATATAATTGAAATAAGGTCTCTGGTACATAGTATGTTGTTGGTATCTCGAGGAGTGAATGAGGCCTAAATTGTGTAAAAGGTTTTTCTCCCTGCTGTCTAGATAGGTTCTCTTCCCACTGCCAACAGTCCCCCCAGCTTTTAGACACCACCTGAGATTCTTCCCCTAGAGCCCTCACTGGCAGCCTCTCACCCGGTTAGAAGCCCCCAGGAGCGGACCAAGGCAGGCTAATGCTTCCTTGGGCACTGACCAGCCAGTGCTCACCCAGATGAGCTTCCTGACTTCATGGTTCTCATTTCTATTAGGTTGTCATTCTTATTCACAGCAATGATCACAACCTGCTCATCTTCAGGTGGCTGGCAGCACACTTGGATGAGTTTTGCTGTTGTTTTGACTTATATTTTGTTCTTGTTTTTATCCTCTAGAATGACTGTTCCATTCAATCAGAGACTGTCTGCCTTCTTCATTTTTCTAACCAAACCCAGCACTAGCACAATCAAGCCCAGCACATAAAAGCAGAACATCTAGGCCACACTGCATGGATTTGAATCCTAGAACTGATCATCTCTAGCTGCGTGACTTCAGACAGTACAATACCTCAGCTTTCTCCTCTGTAACTTGCAATCAATAATAGTACTGATCTCTTCAGGAGGATTAAATGATATGATATACAAAGCATTCAAGAACTGTGCTGGGACACAGCACATGCTATATATGGGTGTGTTTTATATGTGGAGACAGAGAGGTATAAACATAGATAGGATAGTAGATGCTCAGTAAGTACTTGCCGAATGAACAGTGGGTTGAGTCTAATAAAGAGACAAAGTCCTAACTACGGCAGAGCCTGAGGGAGGGAAGAAGATATTCACAAGGATGAATTTCTTCATCTGACAAGGAAGAGCCTTGAACTTAGAAGCCTTGGAAGCTAAAGCCAGCAAGGAAGCACAGCTGCAAGCAAAGACCTGGTGGGATGGGGCAAAGAGGCCAGAATGGACCCTGTGGAACCCCAGCCTGGGAGTGCCAGCTCATGTACTAACACACACAGAACAGCTAAATCATACATTATTGATTTGTCAAACATATTTGCATATAAATAAGCATGATCATTCATGGAGGTCTGAATGCCGGCGCCTCCTCTCAGTGCCATGATTACAGATGGATGGCCCTAGTTAGACACGAACCAGGGACGCTGCCACCCCAGCCGCAAAGTCAGTGGCTGATTTAAAACTACATTTATTGGAGCATGTAAGTGTGACAGCCTAGTGGTGAGTTTGGGATAATTAGTCTAAAAGACAAGATAAATGACTCCTAAAACTGGTATTGTGACAAGGATCCCACCCCAGCCCCCCTGCCAGCTCAGCCTTGATGCCAAAAATACAGCCCATGACAATTAACTAGGAAATGTTAACAGGCAGGATTATGTTCCAAATGCATTTTCCAAAAGACTTCAGAATTTTACACCCAAGTTGATTGTGTGTCCCCCTCCACAGCCCCAGTGATTAGGCAGGAGAGGAGATTCTCACAAAAGCAGAAGCTGGGACAGACCCAGACAAGGTCTCTAAGGCCAGGCAAGCAGGTGGCTTCAAGCAGGCCTCCCAGGATGAGTGTGCAGGGTGAAGCATGCTGACCCAGGGAAATTATACCTGCCATATTAATTCATTCAGCATTGAAATTGGTCATGAGCTCAGAGGCTGGCATCGGCCTCCTCTGATGGATCAAGAGACCCAGCTGCTCAGCTACACACAACGCCAGAGGGAAACACACAGCTTGCTAACACTTCATTTTAATTGTCCTAAGTTACACTTGAAGATTTACAGCCCAGTCATCCAGTGGGCAAATAGAAAGACATTACCTTGAGGATCAACTTGGCTTGAAGGGGAATCTGTGGTCTTCTACTTATGCAGAGAGAGGGACTCGCTGCCTTAGTCCAATGACTCCTCTGCTCTCAAGGAAGCACGGCTCTTCTGTGACCTCCAACCCATTCAATCAGGAAGGTTTGAAAGTTTCTTCTTACTCCTGTGGACCCAGACAGGAACATGAGGAGGGCCTTTGGAGGTTTGAGATCCTCAAAGAAGGATCCAAAAGGGAGGTGGCAGCAGAGGAAACTGTAGTAGGCAGAACACTGGCCCTCTGAAGATAAGCTGATCCCCTAACACTGACATGATAGGAGGGACTGTGCAAAGATAGATAAGGCCAGATGTAGAGAGAGTATCCTGGTTATCCAGGGGATCCAATACAAGTGCAGGTCCTTGTGGGAGGGAGCATAAAAAGGGGTAGAGTGAGAGGGAACAAAACAATGTGGGAGAGGGAGGGGAGGGACAGGGAGAGAGAGAGAGGGTATTATGTTGCTGACTTTGAAAGTGGATATGGGACCACGAGCCAAAGAACGTAGGCTGCTTGTAGAAACTGGAAAAGACTGAGACACAGATTCTTCCATAAAGTGTGCAGAAGAAATGCAGTCCATTCCTACCATGATAACTGTCCACTAAGGCCCTTGGCAGACTTGACCACCAGAAACTTATGCTGTTTTAAACCACTAAGTAATTTGTAACAGTCACAGCAAGAACCTAATGTAGAGTCCCAAGTATTCTCAGCCTGGCATCACCGTATCCTGACTGTGTGACTTTGAGTAAGTGGCTGAACTCTCAGCCTCAATTTCTATACCTCTAAAATGAACATAATGATAGGCCCTACTTAGTAGAGCAATTATGAATATTAAATAAGCTAACGCCTGAAGAGCATTTTGCTTACTGCTTGGCACAAGTAAACTCTCAATAAATAGCACTTTCCGATTGTGGTTGTCATGGTCATTATTACCACTCGCTGTTCCTGAGACTTTGTCATAGACAGTAAAATTGATAAGATACATATCACAGCGATAAAATTTTATTTTCTCATCACGTATTTATTGATTGTCTTCAGTATACAAACTACTATGCTGGGCATTGGGAATAAAATATTGAGCCAAAAAAGACCTCACCCTCTGGTAAGGGAAATAAACCATACCACCCAACTATAATTATGTGTCATACTCATATTAGATAAGCTACGAGACAAAAGGCAAGGCTGAGAGGTGCTAAAGGAGTACATAGTGGAGAGATGTGTCCACCAAGGAGGTCAAGGCTTCTTGGAGGAAGCTGACCTCAAAAATTTGAGCAGGTTAGGACCACAAGAGAATGGACACTTCTGAGCTCAGAGGAAGGGCTTTGCCTATACCTCTAGGGTCATACTTGGTTTTCTGGGGTGTATGAGAGGAACTCAGTCCTGAGAGGCTTGAAAATGGTGAGCTCTGGGGAGGTATAAAGGTCACATCCACATGGAATCCAAACAGGAAGTAGCATGATCACCAGTGAGCTTCAGGTTTGAGGCAAATCTATTTTTAGTTCATTGGCCCCTACTGGGCTCCAAATATCAGGCTGGAAATATCACCTTGTGCCTTGCACTTTGACCCTAACCTTGAATACAGGGGCACAGTTGGGAGAGGCAGAAGCCTAACCTAGACCACAGACATCAGGCCTACTGTCGCCGTCTTGGGATGGCACTACCTCCAGCCCCATCCCTGGGCTTAGCCTGCCTTCCAGGAGATCATGTCAGGAGCCTTGCCTAGCTTTGGAAAGTATTCTCCATCTCCTAATATAGTTGATCTCTTGGGAATTGAAATGTCCTCCTATTCTTTCCATAGCACAAACTAAAAGCAGTAAAGCTTACTTTTAAAACTCCCTGGCTGGTGAGGCTATTCAGAATATCATCCTATTCGGTAGAGGAAAAGGGCAAAACCCCTGGAGCATGTGTCATCCTCCCTAAGCCAAGTGAGGAAAATGTGAGATTTGTGTACGGTCAAAAGGAAGCATGGGTTAAAAGCCATAGTATGACCTGTGACATAGCCTTCTGTGTCTGCCAGATCTTCATATCAGAAAACCACTGCTGTATGACAGCCTCAAAATCTCAGTAACGTACAAACTTAATCATTTATTTTCCACCAATGTGCCTGCGGATCACCTAGGATTTGACAGCTCTAGGCTGTAGCTGGTTGGGCAAGGCTCCAGGGCACAGACCGTGCTCTGTTGACCTTTCATTGGCCAAAGCAAGCCACAGAGCTAAGCCCAAAGTCAAGGAAGAAAAAACAATGCTTCATCCTTCATGGGTTCATAGCAAGAAATAGGGGAAGGTCTGACTCAATGGAGCATGTAATATACTCCTGCCATGGACATGAGAGAAAGGCAAAGAAGGAGGAACTATTTGCCTGACCATTCTGTACTTCATCACAGACCATCAAATGCTGGGGATAATCAGTGACTCCCCTTTCCTTGGGATAGAGGGGATGGCTTGGAAATCTTTCCTTGTCTCATACATAAGATTTGAAACCTCATATTTCCACTGTATGTATACATCAGCCTTTCTGCCCACCACCTAACTCCCTGGATGACCTAGAGTTGCCATGTCCCAAAGCCTTAGGTCAGTGTTTGTTCCAGGTTTAGATAATCACCACCTAAGATTCTAAATCTCTAGACTGCCAGGTACACAATAGATATGTGAGAATTGTTTGATAAAAGAATAAATGAATGGATAAATGTCCATCCCACCCTTTGGACAGCCTGCATTGGCCTAATAGAATCCTTCTACTTAAAATCAACCCACCTCCACTCCCGCTGTACGCACAGCTTGGGCAGGGATGTTATAGCGTATTCCAGAATACACCCACCCAAACAATGACTGTGCAAGCTCCAGCCCCTCTTCTCAGCTTTCAAAGCACTGGCCATGCTGTTGGCAGAAACTCCGAAGCAGCCTACAGAGTGCAGATGTAGGAGACCATATCCTCAGAATGTTTTGCAAAAAGCAAATATTGTGACAAACAATTGGAAATGTGGTGCATTTATCTGCACTTTTGATAGCTGCTCATATGTTCACATTAAAACAGTTGAAAACCTATAACTAAAGATCTGCTCCAAAATGCAGAGAACATGTAAAAATAATTTGTCCATTCACAGATGAAAACCAAAAACAAGTAAGTGTGAGCCACAGGGAAAAAAGAGAGCAACTCCAATGGGACGCAGGCGCAGTGGAGGGTGACTGGAGCTATTCAGAACACGCACGTTCCTCCTGCCCCCAACCCAATATACAATCCAGACGATCTAGACTAAGCCTGAAATCTACCAAGCAGGATGCTTCAGCTTCTGTATGTGAGACAAGCTGTGGATACAAACATGGAACCAGAGACTCAGGTAAATGGACTGAAAATGCAGCCTTTGGGTCCGTTGGTAGAGAGAGTGAACACTGTGGGGAAGAGAAATGTGAAATTATAAGTGTTCACAGCCAATCCACTTCCCAGAGTGGTTAAAACAAATTTATCTTTGGCTTCTCCGTCTCTCTTCCTCCACGGTCATCAGGAGGAGATTCTGAGTCTGTCAGTAATTACCCTGGGATTATTTCACTCACATTCAGGAAGGAAAAACCACTCAAGAGAAAAGAAGTTGAAAGAGAAAGAGGAAAATAAAAAAGTCAAGAGCCAAAAGTAGTCTGTCCTGGAGAGAAGTTTAGATAATTATAAGAAAAAGAGAGGATTCTGGGCTAAAAGAAATGGAGAGAAAAATTAAGAACTAGAGGAATAAGGAAGGAGAATTTTTAAAAGTGTCACTGTAAATGATGACTTAGATCCTCTGTGGCATTCTTTGAGCGATATCCATAAAAGATTTAAATTGCTTTAAATTCTTTTGATTGCTGTACATAGTTCTCTGAATGTGATATCATGCTAAGATTGGACCACATGGGGCCTCAGTTTTATGCGGGTTACATGAGTAAATATATATTTTCCTCTACTCTATTTAACATGCTCCAAAGAAGTGTGGACACAGTGCTTTGAGAATATAAAGACCTAGAGGATCCCAGCAGGTGCAAGGTTTTCCAGAGGAAATAATGTCTGAGTTGGAGCCAGAGGGATACGTTCACCCTACAAGCATGAACTACAAGAGCATTTCTAGTGAAAGAAATGATATCTGCAAAAATGCAGAATGCAGGGCTGGGGATGTAGCTCAGTGGAATAAGCGCCTGCCTGGCAAGCGCAAGGTCCTGAGTTCAATCCCCAGTACTGCAAAAAAAAAAAAAAAAAAAAAAATGCAGAATGCAGAGAAAGGAGGAAAATCTTCTGAAATGAAGAAGAACAAACTAAAAAGCTCAGAAAGGTAAACAGGAACGACATGGCACAATCCCCAAATACTATCGCAGCAGCTAGGTCTTCATAATGTAGTCACCAGAGTCCTGCTTCTCAGCACGGGAGGTCACTGCCATGGTTTCACATCCCGCCCCCCAGTCTCTTCCCAGGGAGGCCGCAGTTTTCTAAAGTCATCACCCTCTTCTCAATCCCATTCCCAAGAAAGTGATCAGGAGAAATGCAACCAGGCTAGCGCTGACTCTAGAGGTTAAAAAGGCACTTTCAAAAAAGTTCCAAGTTCCCAGTGAAGGAAAAGACACATTCAGGAAAACAAAAACAAAAAAAACAAAACAAAAAAAAAAGGCATTTGTCATCATATGAAATCATGTTCAGGGAAAACATTTGTTTCCAATGAATGTCTTTCACAAACTTGTTTAAATGGAAATGGACTTGATTTCAACAGCAATGCAGTCTTGGTAGCAATACAATGCTTTATTTTATGGTTTGCAATTAGTGACAAGTGAGGAAAATATCCAAATCACTCCACATCACACAGGGTATGTATTATCCAAGCACTTAGCTCTGATGAGAAAGTGGGGGTTGGAGGAATACAGCCATGATGCTCTTGAACCCCTGGCGAGGATACTGAAGCACAGAAAGTCTTCAAGCTTTTAACAGCAAAGATAGTCCTTAAAGTCAGGAGGTCCAGCTGTCTGCTGGGATATAGAGAATATCAGTGTTGGGAATTCTCTTGAAAATAGGACAAGCTAGGGATCAAGCAAGTGCAGGCCAGCCACTAAGCAGCTTTGAGGAGCAATGCTCTTTGTCTCATTCAAAAGGACCTCAGGCTTCTCCACCCACCAGCTATGAGTGTAAAAGGAGCAATGGCCACATCACAGGCTTACCTTGGGCAGTGCTGCACTCTTCCCTGAAGGATATTTATCAGCATGCATGGCCTCTGACCACTGAAAGTTAGCAGTGCCACCTTCCATCTGAACATTCAAAGCAATCACCAGACACCGTTAAATATTTTCATGGAGAAAATTGCCCCAGTTGAGACCCCTTGGCTGCCTTCAATGACAAGTTCTGAATCTTGATTGCATCAGAAGAGGAGTCATAAGAAAGGTTTGGCCAACTTAGAAAGTCTTCATTCTGTAGAATCTGAAAATCTTGCCCCTGGCTCTAAATAGCCCTTGGAAGCTAGGAGTACAAAGGCCCTTATATTTGATCTGCTTGAAATTTCAAGAAAGACTGGAGAAAAATTGATCAGATGTTATGGAGTAATGGAATGAGTGGGTTCAGAGTTCTGTGGCCCTATGTTTGAGTCCAAGCTCCTCACTGTGGCCCGTCCTTTGCTGACTTGGATATTCCCTTCCTTGGCATGCTCTAACCACACTGGTCTACTGACATTTCCTTATGCATCTCCCATTCAACTTCAGGGCCTCCACGCACACTGTCACCTCTACCTAGAGCGCCACACACACACACACACACACACACACACACACTCACACACACAGCTGGCTATCTCACTCACTCTACTCATTCTTCAGGTTGCAGATTAAATATTGCCTCCTAGCAGAATCTTGTCCTGCCGTCCTGTACCATTAGGTACCCATGGCACACTGTACAGCACTCCATACTATTCTTAATGATTGTGGGGGAACAGCTGAAGGAAATGTGGGGAAAGGGGAGGGCATGTAAGCCTAAGATAGCACACTCAGGAAAAAAGGGAGAGGCAAGTGGACAGAGAAAAAGGTAGAGAAAGAACTGCACAATGCATAAAAGCATGGAGATTAAGTCATGACAACATCAAGATTCTCCTTCATCATCCAACATCTGTGTGTGTTCGAGACTACTTCCCTCTGGTATGGGACTAAACCTACCCAACCTTCCAGCTATAACTACATCTTATTTTGTGCTTATGTACATATCAAGGGTTAGGGACACCACAGTCTCATTTGACAAATGGGGAAACTGAGGCTTAGGGAATGTATGTAATTCACCAAGAGTCATTTCCCTGGTGAGCCAGAATTTGGAGCCAGGTACATGAGTCACCAGAGCCTGTATTTCTAGCCACCAGTAGTGTCAGCTGAATGAAGTTAGCCAACAGGAGGGAAGAGGCTCAATGCTAGGCTGGGGCACAAAGTTGAATTTTAATAAATACTTACTGAATGAGCAGTGCCAGAACTGGGATTCACTTTGGGCAAACTTTCATCCAGCCTGTGAGCAGTGACGCTCAACCCTGTCCACCCCATCTACCCACCCCTGCTCACTTATCACCATGTAATTGAAATAATGCCTATCGACAGAGACTCACAAACAACTGCTCAATTTTCCTCAAAATTCAATTAAACTTCGTTTATTCTGGAGATCGATCCAATTAAAAGAAGGAAAATTTCAGATGGTCTGAGCAACACCATCCATCTTCAAACACAGTGTCTACCCTAGTGATGTAATAATTCGCCCAATCAATGCTTTAAAAGCATTTAGCAGTCTTGATAATGAACTTTTGTCAAAACAGCCTTGCAGAGAAATAAGTGCCTGCAGATTAATATGAAATCATAAAGGGCTAATGTCTTAGGGTGGACAGGGGAGCAGACGTGAATCAGAGGAAGCCATGGACTGGGGCTGGGCCCTTCAACACCTTCTCAGAACTAGGCATGGACAGTATTGGCAAGACCCGGAAAATGCCAATTACATGTTCCATTTCTTCTCAGTCTGAAAATTCCTCTCCTTTCCACAATCTCAGTGACTCTAACCTCGCCAGCCAAGACCTGTGATGCTTTCAATTCAGATCATCCTTGAGACATTTATGTCCAAGAGTGAGAAGGTTTTACTTGAAAGAAAGGCTCCCACTGGCCACTTCGTCACTCAGAAAGCTCTGGCTTCAAAAACAGTCTTTTGACCCTATGAACTTCCTTTTCTCCTATATATCTCCCCTCATCTCAGAGTATTCAGCTTCCTAGCTGTGTGGCCTTTAGCAGTTTACTTAATGTCTCTGAGCTTTAGATTTTTCATCTGTGCAATGACAATAATAGCATTTATTAAGGGTAGGTGGGAGTTGGGTTTGGGGTGACATGGATGCAAAGATTAATAAAACCCAGGCTTTGCCTTTAAAGTCACAAGAGCTACTGGAAAGAAACAGGTGCAAAGAGCTATAATGTAAGAAGCTAAGGCTGTCGATGTCCAAATCCAGGGCTGGAAATACAGTGCCCAAGGAATCAGAGAGGACCTGGCCAAAGAGCAGGCATTATCCAGGCGGAGAAGAGGAAGGAAGGGTATCTGCACTGAGGGAGCAGCAAGTGAGGGGACGGAAGCCATGATCAGGAACGGTATACAAGAAGTTCGCAGGCTGCCTGAGCTGGAGCCAGGGAACACAGCAGGAAGGTTGGCCAAGCAGATCGTCAAAGGCCCTTGGCCCCAGCTGAGGAGAGTGCCCTTTGTTCCAAGAGAAATGGAGAAGGAGATTCCATGAGCGCTTCAGCAAGGGATAGATGTGGGGAGAGCCGCACTTGGGAAGTTCAGAGCAAGCCATTAGAGAGGTGGGTTGGTGGGGATGTAGCCGGGGTGCTCTGGCCACACAGCTCCCCCAGGAATGTCCCCCAACACCTTTTCCCCACACTAAACACGCCCATCCCAACCTCCCTGCCCCCAGGCAGGGACAAGGGTCCCCACGTCTCCAAACAGGAAACCTAGAAGTCTTTCTGGGTTGCTCAACTTCCCATAACTGTGAAAAAAATACTAGAGGCAATCAAGGAAGATGGTTTAATGGAGAAAATTTACGTTGGTTCACGGTTTCAGAAGTTTCAACCCATGGTCACTTGGTCCCATTGCTTTGGGCCTGAAATGAGTCTGGAGGCGAGACGGTGGGAGAAGCGGTGCCCTTCCAGGGTTACCACCGTAGATCTGCTGCCTCCATACAGGGCCCCTTGCTACCGTTCCCACATCTCCCAACAATCCAATCAATTATGAACCAACCAAATGAGCAATCTATTAATGAGATCAGAACCTTGGTGAGCCACTCACTTCCCAAAAGCCCCACCTCTGAACGTTGCTACAGTGGGAGTAAAACTTCAACACGTGAGCCTTTGGAGGATCTTCCAAATCCAAACTAACACCTGCTGAGTGTTACATTTCCATTTCTTCCTCTGTTCCCCACCGTCTGTAGAATTCCCTCAGGAAATGGTCTGAATATAAGATCTTGTGTACAGGAAAATAGCATCCCACCCTTTAAAAGGTAAGCTTAGTTTAGTCCAACAAGCCCCCCTTAACTCTCAGAGCAGGCGAGGGTGTACCAAGTGTCCCTTACAACCAAGCATGGATGAGCCTGGAGCTGTCCGTGGTACTGGCTGCCTTCGTCCCAGGAAAGGAAGTGTGAGGTAAAACTCCCTAAGGTAGGGGTTTATCAAGTCACTTATTAGAGAGCTGACCCACTCTGACCTGGCATGGTCAAGATGCACTGAACACAAAAAGTCCTGGGCTAGGAGGTGGCCCGCGATCCATCAGTACCTAGCTCTTGATCTCTCACTGCAGACAGTCTGGGATGAAAGCCCCCCTTGAACGGTCTATGCTGTCACATGGGAATCAGGCTGCAGCTGCAGCATCCAACACCAGCAATCTCTCTGGTATCTCCTCTCCAGGCCTGGACTGTGCCTTGAAAGGACAGCATAAAATCTCTGGGGCTAGCTGGTGCTATAAACGCTGGGGATATCTGACTAGCCAAAGGAGTGATGCTCTTGCTAGAGGTCATGCTTTCTGACAGAACACCAGGCCCTGAGGGCATCACAGAGGTTCAGGATTTGGAAAAAGGAGGATTGAGAATTAAATAAGGTAGAATTTGTGCTGCTAGATCAGGGGGGAGTATTAAATGATCCCAAGCCCAGAAATACCTTCTCAAAGACTTCTGCCATTAGGACTTAATATTAAATTTACTCCTTCTGTGCTTTAAAAAATAGCTAATTTTTTTTCAAAAGGTAGCTTTTGATGCCAAAGGTATGGCTTAGGCTGAAAGGCACAGGCACATCAAACATGATTTGGGAGATTTCAAAGGGCTGTTTCAGCAGGATGCTGTTCTCCTTGTCCCCCTCCTCAGCTGATGAAGTTTCTGAGCCCCCTGAAGTCGGATCTTGTGTTCTTGGCTATCAAAGGCCCCAGCAACATCACATCGGTCTGTCTGTCCCAGTGAAACTTTCACAAAGAAAGCCTCCCTTTTACACAGAGATCTGAGAGGAGAATAAAAAGGATGCTGATTTGTGAGGAAATGGGAGGGAAGCCCTGCTGGGCAGATAGGAATCTTCTGACTTCACCAAGGCCAGATTTGAATACATTTGGGGTGGGGGGGAAATCCATTACTTTGGAGAAAAAGCCTCACAGGGGTTCAAAAGAAAATATGTTAATGTTGGGAGAAATCATTTGTGTGGGTTTGTGTGTGAGTGTTTCAGATGCCCCCAAGTTTACCATCTTCAACTGGGACCAAACAGCAGAAGCAGGAATTAAGCTGTCACTGTTAGGTGGGGGCATGAGGGAGCTGGAGCTTTGGGCCCTGCTCTGCAGCCTCCGCAGCCTTGGCTGGCACTTGAGCGGTGGGCTGGGAGGCTGGGACTTGGAGAGCTGGGGAGTACGCATCCCAAAGCACAGTGCCCAAAGGGCCTTCCTTTCCTGGAAGCCTCACTTGGGGGTCTGAAGGCTGATGCCCAAGGATCCCCTAGACAGTCCCTGGGGTGGGTCCAGGCTGGAAGACAGATGCCTGGAAGAGAAGGAAATTGGCTCTTGACTGGAGTCCTCTGCCCACAAGGCTTCTCTTCACAACTTCTGTGTATGTGCATGTGTGTGCGTGCACGTGCTCGCACACACACATGCACACACACAGGAGCACCTGCTCTGCTGGCAAAGGGGCGGCATGTGGATGACAGGGTACACCTCTCCCTTGGCATCCTGAAAACAAGGTGCCTCTCATCCTCAGCCATGGGGTGAGGCATCCATCTGTGTGATGTGGCCTTCTCCTAGGCTCCATGGGAACAGAATAATTACTTCCAGATAATTAGTCAGAAATCTCCCCACATGGCTTTAAGGCTGTGTGCCCGGATGAGGAGTCTTGTGTTCTGGCTTTAATTCTCTCTCTTTCTCTCTCTCTGTCTCCCTCTGTCTCTGTCTCTATCTCTCTCTGTGTCTCTGTCTGTCTGTCTGTCTGTCTTTCTGTCTGTCTGTCTCTCTCTCTCTCTCTCTCTCTCCTTCATTTCCTTCCTCTACAAAATGATGACAATACCAGCAGCCCTCTCTCTACTTCATAGAGCCATGGTGAAATTCCACTCAGTTCAGAAGCAAAACCCATGGCATGAGTCTTCACAACAGGGCCATGGGAAGCACTTCCCCTCCTCCCAGAGTCTTAAGCATGAGCAGGCTGTTCTGTGTGGCTGTGACAAACGCAGGGCCACTGGGGCCATTGAAAGGAGGTCTTGCATCTTCACATCACACCGGACTTCTCTCACAAATTCATCGTTCTTTACTTCACTAAGAAAAGGGCTAGTGGGACACAGAGAAGAACAGAACCCCAGGAAGTTGTATGTTAGGTGGAAAGGAGTGATGGGGTGGGAATTAGGAGCTGGAGCTTGCCTGTCCCAGACTCCTGTCCTCAGCTTATTACCCAAAGTATTGAGGGCCAGCAAATTCCAGCCCTTGAACCTGAACATTGTCCTCTGGCTCTGCAAACGAAGAGAGAAAAGAGAGATGATAGATCAGCATTAATGATCCTGAATTAGTATAAATTAGCTGAGCACATCCTGGCTGCTCCGGGCAGGCAGAGCACAGGGCTGCTAGCAGGAGCGCTGAGGCTCCCTTCGCCTCACATTCCCACGGCCATCCATAAAGCTCCTGCTGACGGAGCACTCTTTCCTGGCCCTGCGTGTTCCCTCCCTCCCTCCCTGCCGTCAGCACCAGCTCTCAGCTCCAGGGGTGTTAAATAGGATGATGGTATCTCTGGCACAGGGATTCCTCCACCCCATCCCCCAAGAGCCTGCAATCTTTGGAATGACTTTTGCAACTTTGCTGTCCAGAGAGTCACTGCCGTTAGGAGCAGGAGGCAATCCAGACCTCAGTAGCAGCCCAGACCCCCAGCTGTCCCATCTCACCCTCTCGCCCTGGGCCAGAGGTAGCAGACATGCAGGCCTGTGCCTAGAGCTAGGCTCACAAACCAGAATAATGCGTGGCAGCATGGAATTCAAGTGCAGCAGTCCTGGGCAATAACACAACTTCTAAAATGTTGCTTTGGATCACAGGCTGCCCAGGGCTCTGGCTTGTCTGACATACAGGGTTATGATTTTTCTTCCTGATGATAATCCAAGTTAGACCATGGCCTGCCGTGACCACATCAGTTCAGTTATCAAAATTCAAGGGATACAAATGCCCATCAGGGAGCCCAGGGTTATGCAGCACCAGGAAAGGGGCATAAGGCTGAGAACCTGTCAGAGCTCATGGGTCTCAAGACTCAGGACACCCCATTAGCTACACTGGAACCCATGTTTAGGACAGACCAGAGAGGCACGCTGAGTTCCCAGACTCAGGGTCATCACACTGGGGAATAGTAGGACTTCTTGACTCAAGTCCATGCCGAGCAGTCCTGCTGGGACCCCTGTGCTTAGCCATTGCAGCCTGGAGCACACTGAAACCACCTAGCCCAAGGCTCAGAGATCAAACAAGACCCCCAGTACCTTAGGAAACTGGACTTTAATTCCATCTACAGACAAGGAAATTGATACTCGGAGAGGCTAAGTACCTTGCTATGAGCTCACACAATCAGTATATGGGGTTCAACTATGACAAGAGCCCATTTTTATCAATGTAAGGACTAAAACTTCACAAATGATTGCTCACATAATACTCAAGAGCCTGCATGAGAAAGGTACAGTATCATCCCAGTTTTGCACACGCAGCAGTGGAAGCTCAGAGAGGTTGAGACGCATTGACCTGCCACGCAGCTGCTAAGTGATTAAGCTGGGGATCCAATCTACTACTTCAAAGCTCCAGTGGTTGGGAACCAAACTCTGAAGCCAGCCTGCCTATCTTCAAATCTTGCCTTTTACATTTACTAGAAATATGATGAGTTCTTTAGCAAATTCTCGGTTTTGCTACCTATACAATGGAAATAATTACTGCAATGCAGTAATAGCCAGAAACGTCATCATTAAGATCCACAGAACACTGACAACAGTGCCTGACAGGTACCAGGTGTTGCTTGTGACGTGAATCTTTCTTCTGCACAACTATCACCCCACTAACTAACTGTGTGAGCCGTAAGGTAAAAGCTGACAAACCAGAGGAACCTCCTCTCCAGCCTGTCCCCACCCTCTGGCGCTTGAGGCTCAGGAAAGGAGTCCTCCAAAATCGTGCCTCAGACCCAGCATCTGTAATGCTTCTGTCAGAGCAAACAAGGCCATTAACTGACAAGCTGCGTGATGGAATTGTCCTGTGCAGTATTTATTATAGGGTCCTTTCCCTGACACCTCCCAGAGAGAGAATATTAAATATTTAATGCACGCAAGGCTGCTCATTTTTCATCCCCTCTTCAGTACTCAAGCCTTCTCTGGTCTGGGGCAAAGCCAAAGTCCACTAGCCTGGCATCCCGGTTCCTTCCTTCCCACCTCTTGCAGCCTCTCTCTCCAGGACCAGACACTGCCTAGGAGGAATAGGTGAAGCGGACATACCCCAATGACATGGACTTAAATTCTGAACCAATCCCCAAATAGCCACTTTTGGCTGGAGACCTGGGGACCTGAGGACTGCTGGCTGAAAGCAGATCACCTTATCTAAAGAGTCGTGTCCTAGGCACCATTGCCTGGAAGTCTCACAATGCCCTGCTCACATCTCTGCACACCCTTCTAACTCTTCTGCCCACCCCCAGCTTCTTGCTCACCACCTGCACCCCTGCCAGCCAGCTACTTCTGGTTACATGAGTCTGCTCAGCCACAAACAGTGAGCTGAAAGCATTCCAGAATAAACGTCCTCAAAGCAAACCTCCAACAACGACAGACAATCAGTTGGTGTATGAAGACCCCAGTTTCCTCACCCCTCGGATTGGATAACTCAGGTGTGTATGTTCTACACGGTCTCCTGAGGGTCTCCCTTCAAGATTGCACTCCAGCTACTCAGGGCATAACCTGTGAGTCAGCACACCCTTTTTTTTTAAATTTTAAAGAGGAAAAAAAAACAATAAAAATGACACGGAATTTCAGAACAAGATGATAGGAAATTAACAATGGTTATTATACTGCATATTGTTATCTTCAAAGTGCTTGCTCAGATTACCAGGTACAGGCATGCAAAATTGATTGAACAGTATAAGCACTAACTGGTCCTCTCAGTGAACTAATAGAAATCAGTAGTACAATCATCTTAGCTAGCTTGTGTACATATACGTATCTTTTTCCCCCTTCTTTCTTTTCTCTTTTCCCCCTTCCCAGTTGTTCTTTCCTTTGGAGCAGTTTCTTTCCCTTCACTGTATCTATTATACCTTTCAGATCTTATTTACTCTTTCAGTTTCTTATTCTGACATTCTTTTCCTCTCTCTTCTCACTGTCTCCTCTCCTACAAGTGCATCCGCAGTCACCTCCCAAATAAACGTGCGCACTTAAATCCTTGTCTCAGGGGCTGCTTCTGCAAGATCAGAGATGAAGTCAGAGCTTGGGCAAGTTGGGTACTTAGAGAACACAGGAGGGTGAGTCTCAGGTTTTATTAGTCTATTGCTGAGCAGCTATAGTCACTCTGGCTTTCTCATTTGCCCTCTTGGCAGCATTCAGCCCAGCTGGCTTCCTGGCCTTGCAGGCCTCTTCTCATTTTGCATGGCATCACACTCACCTGACTCTTCCCACCCCTCTGGTTGCTTCTTCTCTATCTCTGCACCTTCTTTGCTTCCCCTACACAACTTCTGAGTATTGGATCTCGCAGGGCTTTACCTTGGGTTCCCCACCATCTTCCTCCTAAATAATCTCGTCCATTCCCAGAGGTGAAATATGATCAACAGAGTCGTGCACCACGTAAAGGCAATTTGGCCAACAATGGTCCACATGCACAACAGTACATGCCATATAGCCTAGGTAGGTAGTGGTAGTAGACTATACCATCTAGGCTTGTGTAGATTCACACTGCGAGTTCACCCAGTGACAAAAACACCTGTATAACTTATCCCCAGCCTTAATGCACAAGGTTATACTAGAAACTACTGCTTTTGTCTCCAGTCTCAAGTCTCCCTTGTCCAAGACTCCTAGTTTTAATCAGTGCATGTTTGCAATAAATAATAATTATACTTGTTTGGGGGAGTATATATATATATATATATATATATATACACACACAAATTATATATATAATTTGTATCATTTGGCCCTTTTAACCCCCTTTTCCAGTGATCCCCTTTCCTGTTTCCTACCATTTCTCCTTTGTCTTGTGGCTTAGTTAATTTACATTTTGGGTTTCTCATATAAGAGAAGCCATATAATATTTGGCTTCTTGTGTTTGGCTTATTTCACTTATCATTATGACCAGACTCCTTCTTTATGTAGACACCCAAAAGGTATCTCAAACTTAACATGGCCAAAACTTTTGATCTCTATGTTTCCTAGTTCAGTAAATGACACCACCACACCCACCCAGTTGCTTGAGCTAAGCACCAAGGAGTCCTCAATTCCTCTCTCTCCTTGACTCTTGACCCTCACATATGTAGGTCCTCTGTGCTGTTACACCACTGTCTACCTTGAACCTGGATGCTTCTGTTGCCACTGCTTCCATCCCAGGCCAGCCCTCTACCCTTGCTTGTCTTCCTGCTTCTATTCCGGTTGCCTCCAACCCATTCTTCACCCACCACTCAGGGAGGTCATCTAACACTGTGGGGTCCTCTGTTGCCAGCAGGAATAGCAGCAACTGTCACATGCATAGAGCACAAGACCCTTCGGGTAAAAGGCTGGTGCGGGCCTCCAAGAAGAGATCACAAGGCAAGCTGAGGCGACTTATTTCCTCCGTGTCCTGCACGCTCAGAAAAAGGAGCCAGCACTGGCCATCCGAACTTCTGATTCCTTAGAAGCTTCATTTTACTCACAACAATATAGCTTCTCACCTTTGGGGCTCCATTTGCAGTTTCTTGAGCATTATTACCATGACATCTTCAGCCGTCCTGTGGGGTCAGTTTGATGGCCCTCATGACAGGTAGGGGCTGGAAACAGAACAAGGACTCCAGCCCAGGTCTTCTGGGCACAATTAAAACCACAGTCCTGGGTGCCCTCACCCATCTATGGTATCTACTTGCAATAAGCTTCCCATCACCCCCGTAAAACACTACTCCAGCACGCAGGTGACAGCTTCCATGTAATTCAGGGAACATAAGCAAAAAGCCGCTCTCAGCCACCAGGTCCAAGTTTCAATTTGGGAAAATCCTTAGCACCAGTGGTTCTTCCCAGTGGCTCTGCACCTAATCATTCTGTTCTGGAAGACTCTCATCTGAACCTAAGCTTAAAGTTCACCAGCAAAGCCTTCATTTCACTTGCTCATCCTCCTGATCTTTAGCCCTGACTACCTATGAGAATCTTCTGGAGAAACCATACCCAAAGGCTGATTCTGTTGGCTCATCGTGTAGAAAATTCTTTGATATTTTGTAAGTTCCACAGGTGAATCTAAAAGACCCAGGTGAGAACCAGCCATAGTTGACCCACACATACATAGGGGACACTGTTTAAAGACCAAAGACTGGGTGAACAGAGATGCTGTCTAGAACTTTGCCCTAATATGGGCCATAGGAAGAGAGATTATTTAAATGAACTATATTCGAGGTACATTTGTTTTTGGCTTCTTTCTTAATTTAACAAACTCTTCTGCCATTTACCCATTATAAGGCAATATCCTAGGCACTTCGCAAATGTGAGTCATTTAGATCTGGAAACATCAGTGAGGTATTATCATCCCATTCTCCCGATGAAGAAACTGGGACACGGAGGACTGAAGGGATTGGTATAAAGTGACAATATCTAACAAGTGACTGAGCTAGGATTCAAACCTAGAGAAACAAGCACCCATTGGCAGTGACTGTTCTCTGAGGGCAGGAGCTCCAAGCCTAAAGGGGATTTGTACACAAATGGAGGCTGAGTTTTTGTTGTTTTTTGTTTTTGTTTCTGCCACATCACCTCTGTCCTTCCTGCCACCCTTGGATGCTGGCTCAGCCTGACAAGATAAAACCTGGGAACCCACATTTACTATGTGCCAGGTGCCCTATGGACTGCCTTTAAGGAGCTCCATGATTTTTTATATATTTTTTCACTTATTTAAATATAACTAAAGGAGAGATCATAGTTCTCTACACATAAGAAATAAAAGTGAATAACAAAAGTTCTGAGATAATGGCTAGCAAGACTCTCATCCCAAGTCTGGGGTATTTATCATGTGCTCAGTTAACTTCTACAGCTGTGTTATTTTTGACAAATACAAAGAGAGCAGAACTACATATTTGAAACAACTGAAAATCTGCTTTTTAAATTGCCTGCAGTGCCAAGTAGTGGTGACACTACTTGTGGGGAGGTTGAGAGAGGAGTTCAAAGCCAGCCTAGGAACTCTATGATTAAACAAGGTTATTTCCTTTAAACTGTGTGCAAAATGCTGGGACACTTCTCTGAAAGGCAGAACCTAGTTTTCCTCACTTTGAGCATGGGCTAGACTTAGTAACCGACCTCTGATGAACAGTAGAAAGAAGAAACTGTAGTGCAAGCTGTGTGATTTCCAAGAGAAAGCAACAGAACAAGGGCTG
The DNA here is from genome assembly GCA_004027595.1 of Dinomys branickii. Lineage (NCBI taxonomy): Eukaryota > Metazoa > Chordata > Mammalia > Rodentia > Dinomyidae > Dinomys > Dinomys branickii. The sequence goes on from PVLD010005244.1 coordinate 48,897, forward strand.
ACCTTTTAGCTAGAGGAGATTTAGAAGCACCATCTGAGACATAAGAGCACTCTTCCTTAGACCATTCATTCTGGGGGAAGCAGCCATGCCATGAGGATACTCAGACAGCCTATGAGAGACCCACGTGGAGAGGAACCCAGGCTTCCTGCCAATACCAGCATCATCATCACACCTACAGGAGACACCATCTTGAAATTGGACCCTCCAGCCCCAGCCTAGCCTTCAGATGCCCGCAGCCCCCTGACTCTCTGATCCTGAGCCACTGTCTCCCAGCTAAGCCATTCTCAAATTCCTAAGCCACAATACCTATCACATAATAAATATGTGTTATTTTGTGCCACTGCATTTTGTGGAATTCATTGTACAGCAATAGATAACTAAAATATAAATGGACAGCTCTCTGGTTCCATGACAGTGACAGAAAACTCCAAAATGACCACTAGGGCTCAAGGAACATTGGCCAAAATGGAGGGAGAGGACTTTTGTTTCAGGTAGAAGGAACAGGATATGCTAAGGTGCAGGTGAGTGAAGTTAGCTAGCATTTTGGGGCTTTGCAGAAGCAAAGGAGTCACCATGGAAGTGTCTAGAGATGAGACAAAGGCCAGACCATGATGGACAAAGTGATTGACCATACGCCCCAGTTTGCCTAGCACAGTACTGGTTTGAAGCATTGTGGAGCAGGGAAAGGGTTTGAAACTGTTACCCTGTGGTGAGCCCAGTATGAAGGCTGAGGCATTTGAGTGAAGCAATGTGGAGCTGGGAAAGGGTTTGAAATTGGGGAGCGATCTGATCCAAACTCTGTCTTAGGAAGATCCACTTGCAGGAACAAATCAGTACGGAGGGTGGACTGGTTTGGAGAATGACTGTGGAGGTTTGACTGGGGTAGAATATGAATGAGAAGCCAGCAGAGGAGATGGTACAGTCCCTTAGCTAGAGAAGTCAGTAACTATGACAGCCTTATTAGGGCCGGAGCAGTGGAGACGGAGTTAAGGGAAGTTTAGGAAAATTGAGGAGACCCTAAACAAACTTGGTTGCAGTAAGAGATGAAGGATCAGTAGCCCAAGGTGACTCTGAGGCTATCGAGAGGGTGTGGTCCCCACATTTCAGGGACCAGAGCTCTATCTAAAAATAGCTCTCAAGTTAGTCACTTCCCTTGCAGCCAACAAGGATTTGGCTGGTTTGTTACTGAATTGCGGGGGACTTGGCCAAAGGGACTGATATACCACGTGCAGTCTTGGCTCACAAACGTCCACTGGACTCAGTCAGCCTCCTGCTAAGGGCAGCAGCACAGCCCTGATGTGTGCATAATTTCATTTCCCTCTCGCAACAAGTCCGCAAGAGCGCTATCATTATTTTTTTCATTTTATACTGAAGAAACCAGGCCTGACAGAAACTGCCAAATACTTCTAGGACATAGGCTCTGTAGGCAGAATTCAAACCCAGACCTCAGATACTCGGCCTCAGCTAAGAGGAAGTTTGGGGATAAAATTCCTAGAAACACTCTCTCGCCTCCTCCCAGCCAGGATACCTTGGCTGAACTTGAGTCACCCTCCTAATAAAAATTCCATGTTCCATCAGCAGAATGTTTCCATCCCAATTAGATCAATTTTCTCTAAGTAGCAATAAATGTGTTTTTCTTTCAGAGGCCAGCCTGACACATTAAGCAGGCTCCGGGCAGCCATTCCCCAGGCCGTTGGCTCTGAGTGCGTGAGGTCAGGGATCACGATTCCGCCGCCTCCAGCTCATTAGTGGGACCCATTCATCTTTGCCTGGGACACCAGCACTCAACATGGTGGCAGAGCTCAGGGTGGGGGTGTGTGGGCAATTCATCAGAGACTCTGGTTCACTGGAGACAAGAACAGAAAAGCAGGCCCGCTCACAGCCTGCAGGAGCCCTAGGCCCAGGAGCTAAGGACCAGAGCTACCTAGTTAAAGGTTAACTTGGCCCAGGATGTCTGTCTGTGGGGGCCACAGCTACCATGCAGGGAAAGAAGAGCTCAGAGTAGGCCCTTTTCAGATGCACCTGGCTTCTGTCTGCTAACAGAGCTTCCCTTCCGGCAACCTCCCCAAATCAACCCCTGGAATCCATGCAAGCAAAGCCTATAGGGACCTGGAGAATGATACTGTCACTCAGGCTCCCCATAGCCCAGGGACTTTTGAAATAAGTCCTTTGATTTGCAAATCCAGATTCCAGGAATGGAAGCAAAAGATAGCCTGCCCTAGTCTGCTCTGGGCCATGGAAAGAAGCTTTGCCAGAGAAATGACATCTATCAGTCACTTCCCTGGAAGTTGAGGTTAAGCCTCCAGCTACCAGTGAACATAACACATGCGTGCATGCAGGCACACACACACACACACACACACACACACACACACATACACACAAAACAATGCCAGACATGCCACCCTGAGCCAAGCAGACCTACAGCGTGGGCAGGGAGTTTCAAGAGAGCATATGTTAATCTGCTGGGATTGCAAAAATGAAACTCCGCACAGTAAGTGACTTAAACGTCAGTATTTACTCTCTCATAGTTCGCAGAGCCAATTGATCATATTTCAGCTCTGGGGTGTGGGGGGACATTCCCTCTGAAGGTGCTAGGGAAAAATGGGCTTCTGACAAGTCCTTGGCTTAGGGCAGGGATGGTGAACCTTTTAGAGCTTTCAGTGATACAAACAGTTGGTTGCAGCACAGGTGCCGTAGGTTCACCACCACTGGCTTCTGCCTGTGTGTAAGCAACCCCTTTTACAAAGGTACAAGTCCTGAAGGACTGGAGATTCTGTCTATACTGGTATGCTCTCACCTCAGCCGATTACATCTGTAATCACCCTACTTCCAAAACAGGTAGGTACATCCTCAAGTGCTCAGAGTTAGGACCTTAACTCGAATTTTAGAAGGACACAGTTCAGCCCATAACAATCCCCCTTTGGGCTAATTGAGAAGCAAGCCTAGGGATCCGATTCATGTAGCAAATGTGTTTGGAACACCCACCAAGCCCAGTGCAAGGTGCTGGAGGTGCTGTATGTGCTGGGGTCTTCCCGGTGAGTATACAGGTGACAGGGAGACAGGTACAACCACCTGGGCAAAGGCACAGTTACATGTTGTGGTGGGTGATTTGACGCAGAAGTGTAAGCAACTACAAACCCACAGAACTGCCCCCTCCTCCCAGGTAAGAAGGGGATTGGGGGCTGGCACGGCAATTACATAATCCTTCCCACTTTCCCTGGGCTGCTGAGCCGACTTTAGCTTCACCCCTCCTGTCCTTGTCGTCCAGGCCCCTGACGCCCCCAGCCCCTTCCCAGACTGGTGTCTTTCCTGGAAGCTGGATTAATGGCATGTGAGCAACCTGGCCAGAAACCACAGCTCAGGATAACCTTTCCACAGAGCCCAGGGGCTCGGCAGAGGCCTCCTTGATTTATGCAGCCCCTGGCCATGCTGCCCCCTCGGCAGACAGCTCCTCCCTCCACCTTCCTGCTTTCCCCAGATCATCTCTGGCAGCGCACACTGCAGCCCAGTCCACTCCCAGGCCTCCAGGGTGGCATGCAAGTCCAGGCAATGACCACCCAGTCGGGGCCCAAATGTCACCTCCTGGGAACCTCTGTGTGACCCGACCCCCACAATTCCCCCCACCCCGACCCAACTCCCACAAGCCCCCATACATCTCTCAGCACCCCAACCACAACTGAAATTAAATAATGGGGAACAAAATTAGCGGTTCCCCGGCAGCCATAAGCTTTACAAGAACTGAGACAACTTTCTCATCTCCTTCTGTATGCCAAATCCAGCCTGTGCCTGTATCATAGCTGTGCTCTGCTAAGCGTGGGCTGGGTAAATAAATAAAACAAGTGATTCTTTCCTCGACCTCCTACTTCTACAAAACCCACAGATTGACCCACAGACTTGACACAAGTTCGTGTAACTTCGAAGGGTACCAGGAGGAAAAGAAAAGGAACTGAGGGCTGCTATCCTGGGAGGGGGAGCAGATCGGGCAAAGACAACAGAAGGAGGAAGTGCAAAGTGAGTTTGGGGAAAAAATAGTGAGCATTTAGGCTGGAGTGGAGCAAGGGCGAGATTCACAGGGCCATGAGAGACCACAGGCGAGGGTCATGGAATGTCACCGAAAGTTCTTAGGGGTGACATGATCAGAGCTAGTCTGCGTTGATGGAAAGAGCAGACGGGGCCATAAGGCAGTGCAAAATGTGAGGCTGGAGGTCTGAAAACAGGTCTTGACTAAAGCAGAGGTTCCAGAGGGAGGACGATAGAGATCATCCAGCAAAAGCAATGGGGAAACTGCACCAGACCTGGAACAGCTGTAATTTGGGGAAGAGGCGCTCAGGAGAGAGAATAGGGTCAGGAAAACAGAGAAGAGTGAGCAGGAATGGAGGGGGACGGGCACGCTCAGTGTGCTCAGAGGGGTGTGCCACCTTTGCTCTTGGAGTTCTTCCATCCACCCGTGGGTCAGGGATATCTGATTCCCAATCCTGACCCTTTCAGGGCCCAGCTGTAAGACCTTGGCAAGTGGCCACACCTAGTCTGTTTTCTTATCTACAAGGTTCTGGAGAAATTCAGCCTGTTGAGAATAAGGGATGTGCTCCCTTGAGATAATTAGCAGCAGTGCTAGCACTCAGCTGCTGCCTGGGCTTTCCAGCCACAGTCCTGGCCTAAAAAAGTATTTCCCAGCCACAAGGTGGACATTTGCAACTAAGTGTTGTCTTTCATACCCACTTGTACTGAAGAGAGTTTAGAAGCATCTGGAGAAACAAAACAATGTCTCCAGCCTCACCAAATGGCCTTGAGATCTAAGCAAGATTCTTGGGGGAAGCTGTGTTCACGCATTTCCTACAGCCTCTCCTCAGTGTATTCAATCAACAAACATTCTTCGAACATTTCTACGTTGGCCTTGTGATGGGGCATGAAGAGACCACTGAATATACCAGTGATCCTGCTTTCAGGGATATTACTAGTTGGTGAAGGAAACAATTTTGATACAAAATTATAATAGGCAGGACAACAGCCCCCAAAGATGCCCATGTCCTCATCCTCAGAAGCTGTGAATGTTACATGGCACAGCAAAAGGCATTTTGCAGATGTGATTAAGTTAAATATCTGAGGTGGGAACATTATCCTGGGCTATTTGGGTGGATTAGTATAGTCATAAAAGTCGCAATGAGTGAGAAAAGGGGCAGGAGAGTCGGAGTTAGACCAGATGTGACAGATGCAGCTATAAAAGGCAGTGAGATGAAGACACCACACTGCTGGCTCTGACATGGGGAAAGGGGCCGTGAGCCAAGGAATGCAGGTAGGAGCCTCTGAAGCTGGGGAAGAAGGAAACAGATCTGCCAGCAGGGGTGAATATAAGGCACTGCCTAGACTTCATTCCTGGGAGATGAGTTTCAAGTTTCTGATCTGTAGAACTGTAAGATAATAAACTCATGTTTTTTTAAGCCTCTTAATTTATGGCACTCCTTTATTACCGCAGTTACAAAAAGCTGATACACACAGGCACAGAGAGTTTGGTTTGGGTTTGGGTTTGGGTTTGGGTTTTGATTTTGGTTTTTTGAGGCAGGGTCTCACTGTGTAGTTCTAGCTGGCCTTGAACTCATTAGATAGCCTAGGCTGGCCTTGAACTCAAGGCAATCTTCCTGCCTCACCCTCCCCAGTGCTGGGATTATAGGTGTGCACCACCACACCCAGCTCACAGAATTAAGAGGGCTGTAGGATCTCAGAGAATTGCCTCGTCCAATCATCCAGACACATGACACAAAAGTAGCCAGCTAAGGAAACCAGTGGGAATGATATACTGACCCTCCACACTCTGCTTGCTAATCCCTAATCCCTTATAAAGACTGCATTTTGGCAGGAGTGCAGGAGGCCCCTTTTGCTAATGTTCATACAGGTTCTTGCCTTCTGCCAAGAGATGTTCACCACCCAGCACAAAGGAGGGAACTTTTCTTAATTTGCAAAGGGGCTGCACAGGTACGTGTGGCCCTGGTGGGAGACTTTGACTTTTGCTAGGGCACTCTGGGAGGCCTTCTTAGAGAAGGTGATATCCGAACACGTGTGGAAAGGGACAGCCATTCTTAGAAAAGCAGAGGGCACAGAAGGCTGAAAGAGCCTGATGCAGGTGGAGAAGAAGAAGATAGTCCCCCGGTCGGAGGAACAGGATACGAGCGGTAAAGCACAGGTGCTGAGTGCAGCTCACAGGACGCAGAGTGCGAGGGGTCTATGGGACATCCACAGGGAGATGCCCAGGAGGTGGCTGAGTGCCCACATCTGGAGCTCCGGCAAGAAGGCTGGCCTGTCCCACGGGTATCCTGAACATCCAGCTAGGCAAACTCAGAGTTCCCACAGCCCAGCCCCAGAGACTTCTGCCCCATGGCTCTGAAGGGCTCCTGGCAGTTCCACGATATGCTTTTAGGGTCCAGGAGCGAGTCTGACCCACAATGGCTCCACTTCCCAGCACTTAGCTCCAAGACAGGTATTGATGGTGCCTTGACCTCCCTAATATATTGCCACAAGGTGACGCGGGCCAATCCTGTAGTCCCAGTCAGGCCACGGCCCCTCCCTGCGCCCGCACAGAGAACAAGAAAAAACCATCAAGCTGGACAAAGGTTTGTGATACAAATGGCGGTAAGTTGTTTGCAGGAGGCAAATGGGCCCGCACAGGCTAATGGCTGTCCGTGCCCCCCCATGGGCGCCCCTCCCCCAGGGCTGGCCCAGCTGGAGCGCTGCAGTTGCTCCAGCTGCCCCGCCTAGCCCTTCTGCTGACAGTATAACCTTCAAGAACCTGAAATTCCTGAGTGGTCCCCAGAGCTCAATGCATCTTGAAAGAAAATTTGTGTAATGTCATTTCAGGCTGTCCCTAATCCAGAATTATTGAGGGGGGGGGGCTGGGACCTGGGAATTGCCTCTGACACTTGACAAATACTTGGCTTTGTGTAAATGGACAGGCTCCTGAAATAACTGCCTTTGGATGTCACATGAAGAGAAATTAATTCTTTATTAACTTCCGCAATGATAATCTAATAAACCCATCGGGCCTCCAGGCCCCAGCATTTAAAGAGCTTGGTAGTTTGGATGCAAATGTCTCCCGACCCCATTTTGTCGGGAATACGCTCCCAGAGAGGAGGAATAATCAGCTCTGGAGGTCAGATGTCAGCTCAGGGTCAAAATAAGTGACTTTCACGGCTCCATACAGGCCTGAGATATGGGAGGCTCAGCCGTCTCTGGAGCCAAGGCTGTTCTGGATTTTCTGGGACGGCCCCCAACTTCAGACATTCTGTCCCATTTTTTGTCTGGTCAGATGACTGTCTCTGCTTTTTGCTCAGATTATGAGGACACTGTAGCCCTCACCCACCAGGTGCAAAGGACTGGTCATCTGTTCTTTCTTTCAACTCCTAGATGCCCACCATGTGCCGGAAGTGGAAACTCAAGGCCTCCATCCTCCAAGACTTGCAGGGCAATAAACAGCATTTGTTGTAATTATAAACTGAAGGAAATGTTAAGAGAACAAAAAATATCTAGGGAAGTGGACATTCTGTAAGTGCCCAGTGCAGGCAGGTAGCCCAGCCAAGTGGCTTTGGGTTCTTCGGACCCAACCTCTCCAGTGCAGCCAGGCTCCGATCTCTGTTGTCAACACTGGTAGAAACATCACCCTGAACTCCCACCCGAGAGGCAGGAGGAGGAGGAGAGGCAGATAACAGGGACCACAGAGGCCTTTCAGGGCAGGGAAATCAGAAACTCCCAGAATGACAGAGGCTGCTCTGTGTGACCAGTTCCTGCTTGGTTACCTCTCAAAACAGGGCACTCACTCCCACCCAAGGAAGCCCCCAGGAAATCAGGGACTGCACAGGTTCTTTTTTAACAGATCAGTGTATATTGCATGCATGTGTGCAAGCATGTGTGTATGCATATGCAGGCATGCATATGCTACATGTGCATGCACAAATGCACATATAATTATAGCATGATAGAGACCTATCACGTACTAGTGAAGCAGTGAAGAAATATTCAATCCACAGTCCTAGATCAATGAATAATCTAACCCCATGGGATCCCATATGAATTTTAAAACTCAGTAAAAATAAAACAAAGCTAGAAGAAAAAAATGGTAACAAATGCCATTTGAAAATAGGGAAAGAGTTTTCGAAGCATAAAAACAATAGGAAAATTCAAGAAAATAAAGATTATGACTACACAAAAATTTTAAATTTCTCTATGATATAGACTCAATCATGATAATCAATGCCACTTTTTAAAAGGGATAAAGGTCAGAGAAGATAATTCACAAAAGAAAAACACACAAATAGCTAATATGCATAAGAGAAAAATGTTCACTCATGTTCATAATCATTCAAAAGCAAGTTAAAGCTGCAATAAGGCCATCATTTTCCTAACAAACTGATCCTTAAAAATTGTAATATATTCAGTGAAGAGTATTGGCAAGATGTGCACTTCCTCACACTGCTGGTTGAGGTACAAATTGTTACAACTCTCCTAGAATCCCACACTCCGGGAGGCTGAGGCAGGAGGATTACAAGTCTGACAACTTAGCAAAACCCTCTCTCAAAATAAAAAACATAAAAAGGGCTGGAGGATATAGATCAATTCAAAGTCCCTGGATTAAATCCCCCTACTGAAAGAAGGCAGGGATGGGGGAAGGAGTCTTTATACTAGATCCTTCATCATATAAAAGAGCATGGTTTCTAGACTAGGACAAAATGGTATAAATCAGGCATGGCGAACCTATGGTACGTGTGCTGCAGCAGGTCGTCTGTATTACTGAAAGCTCTAAAAGGTTCACCATCACTGGTATAGACTGATAGTTATCAGATGTAGCAACCAAAGACAAGATGTGAACTCTTGTTTGTATCCTAATTCAAGCAAGTTGGCCCTAAGACAATAGTTTTTACATAACTGGAGGAAATTGAACATGGCAAGATACTAGATAATGCTAAGGAATTATTGTTCACATTTTGGAGGTGTTCTAATTACATCTTCGTTAAGTTTATTAAGTTACTTTGCCCATTTGAGAAGGAAAACAACTTTCATAAGGGGAATGATACATCTGAGATTTAAGACATTCAAACAAAAACGAAGGGAGGGGTTGGCTAAAACCTGATTGTCAAAACGCTAGTAATTGTTCAATTGGGTCATCATATAGGGACACCACTGTACCACTCTCTTCTATATCTCCAATGTTGTTCTACAAAAAAATTATTTTTAACGTATAGGTTGAACCATTCACCCTTCAAGATTCTACCCTGAGGAGATTATCACAAAGGTATGCAAAAGGTTTATTGACAAAAATATCAACAAGAAAACTGGTCACAAGGGCATAAGAGAAAACTCAGTAACAAGCACACATCTCACACAAATTATGATACATCAAAAATTGAAGCTGAAGCCACCACTCTTAAAATATATTTTTAAAAACATGTACTGGCCTTTGAAAATGCTCATATGCTGAAGAAGTAAAAGCAAGAAACAAAATCATACATTCACTCAGAGCCAAGTTACCTTAAAAAAGAATATACTTAAGCAGAAAAGAAAGACCCAAATGTTAACAGTGGTCATCTAGGAGAGGTATAATTACGAATGATTTTTATTTGCTTTTTTAAACTTTTCTATACACAAAAAGGTGGAAAAATGTAATTATCTTAAGGACTAGTGCCAAAATTCTTTCTAGAAAAAAAAATTAATTCTAGGTTTGGAGAAACACCCAGATAATCACATGGATAAAATTTGGATTCATGAGGGCCTGGCCAGAGCAGGAAACAATGCCAGGCCAAACTCTCTCAGGGGCCCTTGGGCAGGGGTCTAAGCATTGGGGCTCAGGGAGCACAATGCCCCAGAAATCCACAGACATGCTGGCGATGGCTCTGTGTGCCCTCCACTGACAGCACATGAGCTCACCTCACCTGGAACTCTGAGCGCTCATGCATCTTTCCCTGCAATCCAGCTGACGTCTCAGTAACCTATATGTTTTAAGGTACCTACAATAAGCAGGTTTCACATCTAGAAGCAGAAGAACTTTCATTTTCTTTCTTAAGGAAACTAAGTCTTTAACCTAAGCTAGAACCTGCCTTTCTGGAACCCCTCACCCCTATGATTACCTAACTGGAACCTCCAGATAAAATCATCTCTGTCTGTCATGTGAAGTCTCAGTAGTTTGAAGATGCCATTCACTTCCTCTGTTTGCTCTTGTACCTGTGATACTGCGTCCCTGATGTTGCCATGGTTCTGAATCTCCTCAGCAGGTAAAGCTACCTTCTCTAGGTGGGCTCCAGGGGACTAGATATTGTTTAAATTATAATATATACACCTAAAGACAATAGAGCTGACTAGTTCAAAGTACAGGTAACTGTCACCTCCCTCAAACTAGGCTTCTTCACTTCTAATAATGCAGCCTAGAACTACATTCAGTGTCTGCTGACCCATAGTACCTCAGTCATTAAACTATTGTTGACCAGCTTTGGCCCACCCTTCCATACTCTGCTTTCTGATGCTGGTGCTCTGTGAAACACATTTCTCCCTGGCCAGAAGGCTTTACGGTGGGCTTTGTCCATAGGGGCCTTCAAGGGAAATTCAAAGGCTGGAGGAAGAGGGGACCCGCAGCTCTGTGACCCCTCTTCATTCCTGTTTTAGCTCTTATCCCAGGCGGCATCATCTCAGCACACTGCTTCAGCCTGGTAGGAGCATCTCATTCCAGAAACAGAAACTGAATCCAGTCTGCAGTGTTTTTAGTACAAGCAGGACCCGCCTCATTACATCCACTCAGAGATACCAGCCCTTGCCAGCTGGCATTTCCTCCCTAGCTACTTGCAGCTCTTCCGTCCAGCGTTCGTACTGTTTACTAATTTCACAGCAAAGCAGCAGCACAAATAATATCAGAGGTCTATTTGGTAAATTGCGTGTCAATTACATAATTTTCCCAGGAATGATTTTTACATCTAATTAGCACAAATTGTCTTACCAAAAAAAAAAAAAAAAAAAAAAGGAAGTTGCATCCAAAAATAGCACTGGGTTTTGGTTACCTTAATTAGAAATACTCTCTTTAAAATGGAAATAAGCAAACTTGCAAAATGAAAGAGGCTCCAAGGTCAGGCTAAGAGACCCCAGCTTCTCTGTGAGAGCCCAGAAGGTACTTGGAGGATGGATCTCATTGGAAAGGGGTAATTTAGCAGGGGGAGAAGGGATTATTCCATGTGCTCTCACCTCTGGGGTTGGGGCACAGCATACCAGAAGGAAAAGTCATAAACAGTGGGCAAGCCTGACCTTTCTGCCAGGCACTTGCCCTGGCTAGACCCCTCACAAAGACCCTGTGTGCTCTAAAACTGAGGCAGCTGAGCCCCTGAAGTCACGGTGTGTGCCCGACACCACAGACCTGGGAATGTCAAGGCTTAGGGCACATTCCTTCCTCTCCAAACTGCTGGGAAGCCCCAGAACAGATGACACTGTGCAGCACTGTTATTTCTCCTCAGCAGTAGACTGCCAGGGACATAGCTGGCGAGGCAGCTTTCTTGGGAGCTGTCTCCAAGAGAGGATCCTAGGATCCAGACAGCTTTGGTGTCAAAGCCCCACCCCACAGTCCCTTGCAGAACAAGAGAGGACTTACAGAAAGGGCATGTCCTGCTCAGCCATCCAACCCAGTGGTGGTGCCCATCGCCGCTCCCTACATTCCACTGGCAAGAACAATTAAGATGCAAGGGGCACTGGAAACAAGTTAGGCCACCCTCCCAGAAGCCCCCAAGCCTCTGTTGGGCCATGTGACCTGCCCTAGCCAATGGAACAAAGCAGAAGATATGGGTCCCATGGGCCCAGACATCTCCCAAGTCCATCATTATACAGAGTTATTACCCATCCCCTCTTTCATAGACTACAGACTGCTTCCTTCCTCTCAGCCCCTGCCGGGACCTGGGAAGACACAGTGTTACTGCTTAAGGACTCTGGCTGTCACAGGGCCCCATTCACCCATTAACAAAGATGGCTGCCAGCTTGGCCCAAATCAGGCCTGCCACCGTCCTTTGAACACCGAGCAAAGCCAGGCTCCTGGTCCCCACCCAACAGCTCTCCACCACTTCTCCCCGTCTCCGTCCTACCACTGAGGTCTGTGTTAGCTTCCTATGGCTGCTGTAACAAAGTACCACAAACTGAGTGACACAACAATATAAATTTGTAGTCTCACAGTTCTGGAGGATAAAGCCCATGATTAAGGTACCACAGGATTAAGTTATCAGCAGAGTGATTCCCTTTGAGGGCAGGAAGGGAGGATCTAGTGCTTGCCGCTTCCCTACTCTCTGGGGGTGCTAGTGATCTTTGATATTCCTTGACTTGCAGCTCCATCCCCTAGCTCCAGCTTCACATGGCCTTCTTCCTGCATCCCTTCCCAAGGTCTTCCCTCTGAGTGTCAGTCTTGAGCAAGTTTCCTTTTTTGTAAAGACACCCATCATTTTGGATTAGGGCTCACCTAATGACCTCAGTTTAACTCGATTATCTGCAAAACGCTATTTCCATACAAGGTCACCTTCATAGGTACTGGGGCAAGGACTTCAACATCTTTGGGGAAGTACAATTCAACTCATAAAGTCTCAGCATTTTTGGGGTCCTTGGCTGAAAATACTCTACTAGCCCTGGGCAATGCCAGCCACCTAATAACTAGAAAGCACAGAAGAGCCTCTTTCAGGCCTGGAATTGAAGTGGGCAGCAGCCACATGAGAAGAGAAACGGGATGGCTCGACTTGGAGCCCTGTAACATCAGTAGCTTCATGATGATTAATAATTATTAGTAAGTTATTAATAAAGATTAATCAGGACCCTTTCCAAGAGCTGCTGCAGAGGCTGGCTGATAGCACAAAACAAATGGGTAGAAGCAACACAGAGAAAACCTGCTCAGGCCCTGCGGAGCTGGCTCCCTCTGACTGCCTGGGTTCTGAAACAGATCTAACTGTGAAGCCCACTCTGCCACTTTGGGCTGGCAAATCTCAGGCAGGTCTATCTACTCCTCCCAGGAAGGGGTGGGCATCACTTAGGCATTGACCAAGGGCCCACGCAGAAAGGGTGCCCTGCAAACACAGTGGAGTCTCCAGAGAAGCCTGAGGCTGGAGCCTCACTGACATCTGAACCCTAAGTCATGGCTCCCCAAGGCCTGGCTCAGCCTGGGCAACGGAGTAGAGGAAGTGAGCGCCAGAGGGAAGGGCACCCTCACAGGTTCCTGGCCCTCAGAGAAAATGACGACAGAGACCGACCCCGATAGTCTGAGCAGTAGCAGAGAGGGCTTCCACTCATCACATTTCCCAAGAGCTCCCATGTGGCTGGCAGCCTGGGAGGTAGCTCCCACTTCACAGAGGAAGCTGAGGTTCAGAGAGGCTATAAGACTCCCCATAGACCACACAGCTGGAGAATGACAAAGTCTTAGTTTACAACTGGGCACAGGGGCTACATATAAATTCTTTCTTTTCTCACTGAATGATCAATGCACCCAGCATGGCAGTGGGGAAAGAGAAGAAAGAAAAAGGAAAAGAGGGACACACACACACACACACACACACACTCTGCCCGAATCTCAGGACACATGCAGGGCTCGGGGCCACTGTTCCCACCATCACTTTCCTCCTGATGTTTCCAAAACTACCCCCCCTTTGAGGTTCTCAGCAAGTTTATATTTGGGAATAATTGTAACGTAGTTTGATACATAATTAGGGCAGAATAGAAGACTGCGTTTTTAACTACCCATACATCCCCATCTCATTTAAATAATTCCTAATATACCCGAGCAGGCTGCCTCGCACGGCACTGGTGTGTATTGAACTGAGGATAATGAAATAAGAAATGGGAGAGTGAAAATACTATTTCAGAGTCGGAAGATCACCAATTAATGACCTGAAAAACCGAGAGGGACTCTGTTCACTTAATGTCCCCTGTGCCCGGCACAAATGCAGGCCCCTGGCAGGCCCCCACTTCAGCCCCCCAAAGCAATTAGGACAAGCCAGATGGACCAGGCAGGAGGAGGATACGCAGTGCCTGACACCTGGCAAGCACTAATAGTATTTTTTAAAATTCTGACCAGGGAGTCAATGACATGATATGACAAAATGCATTCTTACTTGCCCTATCCCAACACCTCCAGGTTCTTAATCCAGTGCCTTGATCAGAACTTTCTAGGCCTGTGTGTGAAGCAGACTCCTGCCCCCACTGGCTCAGGATGCCTGGAGGGGTCCCCACACTGGGAAACATCCTGTTCCGTGTCCCCCTCCCCTGCTGCCAGTCTTTCCACTCCAAACAGATGGGGCCCCAGGGGCCATCCCCCTGCAGCAGGTCCCTGGCCCCTTTCACACTCAGGTAAAACTTTAACCAGAGGCCTTTGGCGGTGGGGCTGGGGCCTGCCTCCCATTCAGGACGTGATAAATGACTGCTGTCACAGAGACATGAATGCTCATATTGAAAAGATCTGCTTTCTGTCTCCCTCCCTTTCAGGCCACTAACTTCTTCCCTCTCAAGTCACTGGATGTCACTCATGTGTCACTGTGCTCTGAATGCCCCCCAGTGCAGGACTCCTGCTCCCTCTGGCCCTAGCCTATCTGCCCACCCCTCCCCCTTCCTCTCGGGGCTCCTTTCCTCCCTGCACCCTTCTCCTCCGTCTCCCCAGATTCTTTCTCCTGCCTTTTCCATCTCCACCTCCTCCAACGCCATCTCTGGACTAGGGAAGCTCAGACTCTTGTCCACGGGTGCCATTGCCACAGCCGTGGCTGGTCCTAGACACATACACTTAACAGCCCCACTTTCTCCCTTCACTCTTCATGCTGGGGTTGCTCCTCATATGCCTTTCTAAAGGGAAGGCAGTGACACTAAACAGGGAACCCTAAAAGCAAACCATAAGGGAACACATAGGCAGTGCCCTGACACAGGAGCGCTCAGCCCAGACACCAGGGCCATCCTGTCTGTGTTGGGCTTCTCTAGAGGGAGGAACCAAAGATTCTGTCAGACCTCCCAAAACAGACCAGACTTCGCTGCAGTCAGAGCCTCTACTTATCACAAGGCCTCGAGAACTGCCATTCTTGTCAGAAACCCAAACCAGTCACACTGCAGGATGGAAGCTGCACTGTGGAAAGCAACAACCCCCACATCTGAAACCTCAGCCCAGGTGGCTTCTTGCCCTCACCGAAAGGCTCATATGCCACGAGAGGAGGCACAGCCAGCACAACGGCCAAAGGTGACACGGCCAAAACTAGGCAAAACACCAGTATAAAGTTGTCTCTTACTCAGAAAATTGCTGCTGATTTACTCAGAGATAACGTCCAAGTGGCTTTCATTTTGGCAGTAAATAGAGGTGAAAGCCAGTGGGTGTGAGAAGAACACAGTAGCCACTAGATGTGCCAGGGACTCTCAGGACCACCTTCCAGGTTCATTTCCCCACCCACTCTAGACACCAATGCTCAGGGCTGTCTTATGATTGCTTATGTATTATGAGCCCCTGTGCACTGTGGGAAGTATGTGCAGGCATACAAGAGACACGGCTCTCTTCTGTTTACCAGAAACCACTCAATGTGGGAGGAAAGAGGAGGCTATACTCACCCTACATCGGTCTTCCCCCTCTACTTTAAATAAGAGGGCCGCACTAAGGTTCAGAAAGTACCAGATATGGGCCTACACAGGACAGGTAATGTGGTCACGGCAGGCTTGCTCAGTGCAAGCTGAAGTAATGGAAATAGAGCATCCTGGCCAATTCACGTACGGAAGTCCAGCCCTATTTTTAGTTAGTCCCTTTTTTGTTTCGTTTTGTTTTGTGGTGCTGGGGATCGAACCCTGTGGCTGCTGTGCATGCAAGGCAAGAGCTCTTCCACATCCCCAGCCCTTTCAGCTATGTTTTTGAACTACCATCTTCCCTCCTCCTTTTAATGGTCTCAGAGAAAGAGCCTAGACCCTTAAGGCTTTTTTGTTCCATGACGTCATTAATCCCACCCCCCCAATAAGCTACTTTGAATGTGATTGTTACTTACCGCCAAAAATATTCCAACATTGATTTTTTTTGGTTTAGCTTATTAGTACATGTGTGTAGTGCATAATGTTTACATGCCTTGAGAGAAGTTGGTACATGCCATAATATGATCATGATGGCAAGGGTTATCGTCAAAGTACTCACAATTGTCCACTAATATCCAGAAGAAAAGCAAATCATCTAATTCTGTTGGAAAAGAACCAGAGAGCTGGTCTCTGAACAGAATCGTCAAAGGTTTGTTCACCAGGCAAAAATGCGTAGAAGCCTGAGCTACCAAAAGAATAAATCACCATGAGCTCTTCCTACATGAGGCTGCTTTACCTTCCTCCACTGAGGAAACGAAGGGGTTAAGTGCCTTGCCAGAGGAGACACTGCTAGTCATTGGCTCAGCCAAAATCTCAACCCTAATTCGATTGGCTCTGAAACCCCTATTCCTAACACCACATTGTACTGCCACAATTCCACCAACCAACAGCAGACATGGACACTTGCTCTTTGTCCCAAAGTTAGTGACTTGTCCTGGGCTCTTTAGTAAAGGGAATCTAACTGCACATCACTACGAGCTGAGTTGAGGACAGTGAGTTGGAGGATGGGCTCAGCTCTCAGTCAGCAAGGACATTGGATGCTCCCCAGGACAGACAAGAGCTTTTCTTCCTTCTGACTCAAGCAGGCGTCCTCAGATAGTGACTTGGTGCTATAAGGTGATCCAAAGCTAATATAGTCATCAGGGGTGATTTTCTAAGCATTCCAAGACCTCATGCAACCAAAAACATGATTGCTGTGCTGTTATTGCTAACTTACTTCCCTTTATTCTACTAGAATTGACTTCTATTTTTAGACTATGGTCTTAAAATGAAACATTCAGGCAACTCTCATTATGTATACTTCTAGACTTCTATCTTAAAAGAACAACTCTTGCATCCTTTTCTTAAAAGTTGTCAATTCTGCTATGTGTTTTTATTGCCATATTTCTACACATTTGAGATCACAACTCTTAGGAAAGTCAAATATAAGAAGGGGGAAAACTTAGTAAGCTTGGACTCAAATGAAAATTACCTCATTATTATTAGTGAATAATCACCCTCACATCAGTGAATTAACTTTAAAATATCAGGCTTAACTACTAATTAACCTTCAGTTGATGCTTTAAATAAATTTTATTATAGTTACTTTCCAAAGTAAAAATATCATTAATAACATATGCCCCCCTCTCTCTATATATATAAAATATACTATAATTAATAGAAAGTATTTTTAATTTTGCAAACACACTGCTTTTAAATAGTAGTTGAGATAAGTCTGGGGTAAGAGGGCAAGCAGACATCAGGTCATGAACGTCTGGCCAGGAAACCATGAGTCTGGATAATGTCCTAAGGGCTGAGCCTCTTGAACACACAGCAGCTACCCTGCCTAGTAGAAAATCTGATGAGATGTATTACATTAAGGGCTCAAGCAAGCATCACTGTGTTCTTCCTGCTCCCAGACTCAGTTGACCACATGGAAAATACCTAGGCCAAAATTCAGATCAAATGAAACAATTCATTCAGCTCACATTCCGGTGACCAAGAAACCTGAGCAACCTAGTTCTTTCTTTTCCACAGCCTTCTCCCAAGGATGAGGACAGGGTGGGTTCTCCCATACAATCCCACATCCCAGCTACTGAGCATGTTCCTCAGGCCTGTGGAGCCATAAGCATTATTATGAAGTGTTGCCAAGTCCCAGACCCTTTAGGAAAAAATTTCTATATTACCCTCTAGGAAACACTACTTCATTATATTCTCATAGTGACCCTGAGAATAGGAATGGCAGGGACTCTCAGTACAGCCAAAACCCACTTGTTCCTCTACACTTCCCAGCCTCTCTTGCAGCTAGTTTAGAGTCATTCAACGGGGGGTAGCCAATGGTCTATAACTGAAAGCAGTGGGTACTATTTTCATGCCTGCCTCCTAAATCAGAAGTCAGCATTTTCGGCAAAGGGTGAAGTAACAAATACCTGAGGCTTTCCAGGGTCCATCCACAGCTACTCATATCTGCCACTGCAGTAGGAAAGCAGGCACAGACAATAAGAAAGCAAATGAGTGCACCTGTATATCAATAAAACTTTATTTACAAAACAAACTGGAGGCTAAATTTGTTTTGTGAGTGTAGCTTGCCAACCCCTGTCAAAATGCATTCTACTAAAACTTCGTTCACAGATGACTTGGTGCTAAAGATCAGCAGAGAACTCTGAGAAGACCTATGGAAGAGAGGGCCGTGACAAAAAGCGCTTGACTCCCTGAGTCACCACTGTAGAGGATCCCCCCCAACCTCTACTGTACTATGAGAGAAGAAGAAACAACCTGAGTTGTGTTAAACCACAGAGATCTAGGAGTTGTTTATTGTCGTGCTTTGTGTTGACGAATAGGACAAGGTAGATTTCATTGTTCTTTCTGATAGCTGTAGAAAATAAAAATCAGAGAGGAAAGGGATTCAGTCAACTTTACAATGCCAAGAAATAGCAGAACCAGAGCTTAGGATGGCTGACTCATCCTGATGTGTTAGACTTTCCCGGCTTTGGCATTGAAAGTCTACATCCTGGGCAAACAATCACCATTGCTCATTTAGTCAGATCTTGAACACAGGTCTGTCTGGCTCCAAGCCCACAATGACAGCCCACTAGGGGGGCTGGCTCCCAAAAGGAAATTCCACGAGACCCAGCTTGGTTTGCTCTGATATCTGCTAGAAGGTTTCACACCTTTGTTCCACCTCAGGAGTGCCACACCCAAGAAGTGAGCATAGGTCTGTCACTTTCTCCTCCCGGGTCTCAGAATCTCTCCCCAAAAGCAGTGAGTCAAGTGCGAATTTTAAACACACACCAGCTTCAGTGTAGAAGTCATCCCTGACATCTATAAAATGCCACTAAATCCTGCTTTTATGAGCTCTTGCTGCACTCTACTGAGTGTTTTATCACACTCATTGGAAGTTTACTGAGGGGAGTTAATAACCCAACAATGTCGTGGCTTATCTGTCTCCAGAGTGAAAAGCAGAACTCCTTGCCAGTGATTCTGGAGATGTTTGTATGTGCTACAGACACCAGCACCTGCAGACTTCCCCATGGTCTGTTCTGCCAGTCCTGCCTACGCCTTCATTCTCCCACTCAGCCACCATTCCTGCCAGCTGCCAGCACCCAACCCCAAGCGGGGTGCTCAGGGTGTTGGGAAAGGATTCTCACAGAGGCTGAACTCTGAGCTGAAACCCAAATATCAAGAAGAAACTTGGATGAGAAATGAAACAGTATCCCAGAGTGAAGGCACAGCATAGACAAAGGCCTTGAGTCCCATGACATCTAACACAGAGAAAGCTTTTCCAAGAAGGAGAAGAGAGGATTAGGACAAGTCCTTAGACAATCACAGAAGAGTGGACATTTGAAAAGGAGATGGCTTGGAAATAGTTTGAGTGTGTAGCCAGCATGGTAGAACACACCTGTAATCCTATCCCCTGAGGAGGCTGAGGCAGGAGGATCATTGCAAGTTGAGACCAGCCTGGGCTACAAAGTGAGCTCAAGGCCAGCCTGAACTGCATAGTGAGCCCCTGTCCCAAAAACATAATTTGAGTATGTCCCTCAAATGTTGAAAGCTTGGTTCTTAAGTGGTGCTGAGAGGGGTGGGGCCTCTGAGAAGAAGGAGATCCTTAGGTTGTTGGGGCAGCTGTTCTTGGAAGGGGTTCAAGTAGCTCTTAGGAGAGCCCTTTGCCCCCATGAGAACCCTAAGCACTCATGAGAGTGAGTTGTTACAAGAGCGAACCCAGCCTCTGATACACCCTTTGGCTTCCTGTTCTGGGAGGTCATCTCTCTCCCATATGTGCTCCCAGCACGAAGTCCTCACCAGAACTGAACTGGTGCTGGCACTGTGCCCTCAAGTCTCCAGAACTGTGAGCTAAACCATCCTCTTCACTTTATAAAGTGAGCCTTCCCCAGCTATATTATGGTAGTAGTGAAAACGGACCAACACAGAGACTAAGGCTGAATGGTCAGAGAGGTGGAAGAGAGAACCAAGCAGGAGGGAACCACAGGCACTAAGAGAGAGGAGCACATGAAGGAGAGAGGGTTCAGTGGTATCAGATGCTACAGAGAAACAAGGAACATGAAGAAAGGGGTCCCTTGGCTTTGGCAATGTCAAAGTTACAAATATTTATTGAGTACCTTGTGTTTATGGATCAGACTTTGTGCCAAGCTCCAGGGAAGGAAAACTTAAAATAAAATGGAGGGCTTAGGGGCAGGGAGTAGAGGACAGAAGAATACACACACACACACACACACACACACACAAATCCCACGGTGTATTCAGTGTTGTTGGATGCCAAAAAGAAAGCGGATGACCCTGCCTGTTAATCAGGGGGACTTCTTAGAGGAGGATACATCTGAGTTGTGTTGTAAAGAATGAATAGGAAATTACTAGATGGAGGGGCAGGATGTCATTCACAAAAGCATCAGAGACATATGTTCGGGCATGTAGGGAAGTCCCTTAACCCAGGAGAGCTGGGGAGATGAGGCTGAGGTACAAGAGAGTAAAGAATCTGCCAGCCCTGTCCAGGAGCTTGGGGATGACAATGAAGAAGTTGGACGATGGCATCAGATCTCCACTCTAGAAGACAGCTTCTAATTTTATGTCTGTAACACTAACCTGCTGAGTGGCCTTGGACAAGAATCTTCCTACTCTGGACCTGTCCTTTCCAGGTTTCCATGGCTAGTGTAAGGGTCTGTGTTGTTCTGAGAGCACCTTTTGCTTATATGTATCTGGTACAGAGAAATTCACCTAGTACATTCTCATTTTCAGAGTCACAGTTTGCCCTGAGTTTTTGCAAAGGACTAAAAGACTCTTGGGGTCAACAGTGCCACCAGCACGTTTAAGAGGCTTTGTCCCAACTCCCTGCTGAGAAGGCAAAACAAGGACGGCACCATGGCCCAGGGGAAGGGCTGACATTTGGTGAGATGTCTGTATTTAACTCCCACCGCTTGACATCTGTTTCCAATTAATTTGCCTGTTTTAAGAGGGATGCTGCCCGGAGCATGCGATTCCAGCTCAATCTCAGGGAAACAGAAAGGGGTAGCCACAGAAGGTTAAGCAGACCCTAGTCCACCTACTACCCCCAACCCACACCCATAGGGGCTTCACTGAACTTCCAGGACCACTGGCCTGAAAGGCACTGCAGACCTCCATTCCCTCCTTTGAAATGTACATGTTAGCAATATCAGATGGGTTATGCTTGACAAGCTAAAAAAAAAAAAAAACGAAGCCAAGGTCACTAATGGTTGTGGATGCAGGGGAGAAGGGCATGAGGTGGGCAGGTGAGGCAGGCAGGAGCCAGATGACACAAGGCATTCTAGACTTGTAGGAAGGAGTTTCTAATGTTATCCTAGGTCTGGTAGAAAGTGACATGGCCCAATCAGTGTATTTAAAATGTCTCGCTGGCTACTGATGGAGAAAGGGTTGAACAGACTAGGAGACAAAATCACTTTATAAGCACACTATAGCACCACCGGAAATGTGGCTAGTGTGACCAACTATCTGAATATTTTATCCTTAATTAAATTTGCTAGGCTTGGTGACATACCCCAATAGCCTTAGTACTCAAGAGGCTGAGGCAAGAGGATCACTGTGAGTCAAGGCCAGCCTGGGCTATATAGCAAAATCCTGTCTCAAAAAACAAAACACAACAAAGTTAATGAACTTAAAATCAAATACTACTTGATTCAACTCTAAAAAACTGTGAAATATGTTTGGAACAACTTATGTATGTGATTCTAGTTTTTCAACTTCAAATTTTATAAAGCCTAAACGTCTCTCAAGTGTTTCTGATGAAAGTTTAATATCCACATTAAAATGTGCTGTAAGTACAAGGGCATTGATCTTGAAGACTTGGGACAAAAGAAGAATGTAAATTATCTCAATAATAGTACTTATGCCTCAATGTAATAGTTTGAATATGATGAGTTAAGTAAAATATATTATTAAAATTAAAGCCACCTGTTCTGTTTTACTTTTTCTATTAGCACCCAGGAAATGTAAACTTTTCTGTATGGCCCCCATTATGATTCCCTAAGAAGGCACCAAGCTGGAAGGAAATGAGGACTATTTACACTAGGGCAGTGGGGGCAGATACAGAACAGACACAGCCAATGTGGGGTGAGATCGAGGGTAGCCTTGGCAGATCTTGCCGGTCAATTGCACATCAGGAATGAGTGAAGGGAAGGGGAATATCAGAGAGGATGATTCTGGTTCTGACTTGAACATTTAGATGGGTGACGGTGTCATTTCCTTGGACGAGGAAGACTTAGAGGAGAGCAAACCCTGGCAGAGAGCTGTGGTTCCTTTGCACGAGGCTGAGACTGAGTTGGCTGCAAGATGTCAGGCAGACAGTTCAATGGATACACATGCCTCATATTCAAAAGCAAGCTCTGAGGAGAATATCTACATTTGGAAGCAATAACTTGAAAAAACTAGCTCTCGCCTCTGGATATGCATCTGACAGGCAGACAGACAGGCAGGCAGGCAGAGAGACAGACAGACCTACAAAGATGTTAATGTACGCCCCGCTCTCTCTATTGCAGCAAAGTCTTCTGAATATGCAAATGCTCCCTCCAGTCTGCTCCGTGTAGCACCAGCTCTCTACTCTTTATCGGCTCCTCCCCTGCATCCGCTTCCCTCGCTCCCCCACCCCTCAACTCGCTGGGCAAAGCGTGGTGAAGGCACCCTCGCATACAGACTTCTTCGGCAGCAAGCTGTGGGTCAGGATGTTTACACAAATGCCTCACAGCATCATTTATCTTGAGGGATGTCTACTCGAAAAATGTTAGTTCATGTCACTGTCAACGTAAATGCCAAAAATTAGCTTTCTTTCATCAGAAAATGGAATAATTAAATTTGCAACTGTTTCCAAAACTGCTAATTAATGGGTTTTACCCACTTGATTTGTCAGGCTCCACTGCGAGCCGAACAGCAGCATCAGCCCCTGGAGGATTCCCGTCCTCCCTTCTCTGTCCCCAGCAGAAGTTGGAAGAAGTTGCAGGTAAACAGCAGAGAAGAGCACGCTTGGAGGAAAACAGTGCTATTTGGGAGAGGAACGTGTTCCACTTTCTTTCAAAACCCGCCTGCTGTCACCTTTTTCTCCCACATCACTGTCCCCAGTTGACGTCAGAGTAGTGGTGCTCACCCTTCATGCTCCATACCTGGAGGTGAGATCAAATTCCTGTCTGTTTCCCTTCCCAGGTGGAAGGGCTCCGGCAGCAGACAAAGGGGGAGGTTAAAGCCAGTTCTGGTTCTTATCTGCTGTGTGGCCTTAAGCAAGTTACTTTCCCTCATACAACCTCAGTTTCTTCATCTGTAAAATGGAATTCAGAGCAGACCTATGTCACTAGGTTGCTGGAAGCTTAAAGGAGACAGGAAGAGTGAAGACTCAGGCATTGTATTTCAGGTGTAGCAAGTCTTCCCCCTTCTTCCCTGTTCTGCTCCTGGACTGCCTCAGGGCTGCTCCTCTCTCCTGCATTGTTGACTCTTCATTGAGAGCCAGCTTACGCTCCACTGTAACTGCCAGGAAAATTTTCCCACTGAGCAGATCTGGCGGATTACTGAGCCCAAGTCTAACATCACCATACGAAGATTGGTCCATATGAACATCTACATCCCTTGCCTTGTTACTTTGTGAAACCTCCCACTGTAGGCAGAGTGTATGTCCACATCCTAGCTGATTTTTTTTTTCAACTATGGTAAAAGACACAATTATAAAACTTACCGTCATCTCTTTCACCAGGCTGCTATAATACCATCTGCTAATAGCTTCGCCTCCTCTGGAGAATTGCCATTGACTAAAAAGATCTGTCGGGTTGTGGTGGGTGATGGATTGAAAGGAGAGGGCTGTATCAAAGGACTTTTAGGTAGGACCAGTGCTGGTCTGTGATTCTTGACCCAGACTCTTCCTTGCAAACAAGTTAGAGTTATGTCAAGTTAACACCATTCTTAACTTTCTTCTGCTGCTTTACCATGCTTCCTTAACTCCCCTGCTCCTGAGAGCAGTCTCCCAGTAAAACACATCACAGCAAGCCCCGGGAGCAGTTATAAATGCTTGTTGTCTTAGGGCATTGAGTTTTGAGGTGTTTTGTTACATGCATTATGAACTGATACAATTAGAATACATAAAACATGGAATACTATCCAGCCATTAAAAATGATGGAAGCTCAATGTATCCACTCCAAAACATGTCAACACAGCAATTTTCCTTGAAAAAAGTTGGTCACAAAAGGGCCTATGTAGCAGCATTCTTTCTTTTGAAGAAAACTGACACCTGCTCCCATCTGGCTATTTAACTATAGAGAAATGTCTGGCAGGCTCCTCAAGGCATTTAGAGTGTTTATTGCTGTGTGCTGGAATGATGAACAATATGTTACTTTTGGCATTACACTTATTCTATACCATTTGGTGTTTAAATGGAATTCTCTTTTTTATTTAAATTAAACTTCTTTAAACAAAAAAATGCCGTTGGGTTCCCATCTTAGTTATTTTTCACCACAACTTCAAATAGTGTTAAATACATTCACAGGCAGGCGTGGTGGTGCACACCTGTAATTTCAGGACTCTGGGAGGCTGAAGCAGAGAGGATTACAGGTTGGAGCCCAACCTGGGCAATTTAGAGACTTAATGAGACCCTGTCTCAATTTTTTTGAAAAAATTAACTTCTAAAAATGGCTGGAAATGTAGCTCAGTGCAAAGGGTCTGGCTTCAATCCCCACTATCACATAGACACACACACACACATACACACACACACACACATACACACATACACAATGTTGTATAATGCATCTCCAGAACTCTTTTCATCTTGCAAAACTGAAACCATACCCATTAACCAAAATTCCTTATTCCTTTCTCTCCACACCCTTGGCGGCCATGATTCTACTTTCTCTTCCAGTAAATCTGACTATTCTAGGTAATTCATATGCGTAGAAACATACGTCTTTTTGTGACTGGTTTATTTCGCTTAGTATGATGTCCTCAAGGTCTATCTTTATCACCACCACCTGTGTTAAAATCTCCTTCCTTTCTCAGGCTGAGTAATATTCCCATTGGTGTAGGCTTGGCCATGTGACTTGCTTTAGCCAATGAAACGTTAGCAGAAGTGTGTGATGCCTGAAGAAGCATCAGATGCCTGACCCCTTGTGCTCCAGTGAGGAGCGCCATGAGGATCTCATGCTCCAGATGGCTTCTGACTCTTCATCCTGGATCCCAAAATAAAGACACAAGGAACAAACTTGAGACCAGCTGGAAGCTAGAAGTCCAGCTGGGCCCTGCCAACCATAGTCAAGATGAACAGAATCTTAGATGATCTGAAAGCATCAAAATAAATGTTTGGGATTACTTGTTAGGTGGCAAAAACTAACTAATGCAAACATGCTGCAGCCACTTCATGCTTTTCATACTCCTGAAGGACCCCCCACTTCCAAGCTTGTAGATTCCACATCATATCTAGGATATGTGTTTTGGAATAAACTCCAAGGATAAAATGTGGGCTGCAGGGGGCAGCTATGGGCAGGACAATTGTCTCAGCAAGAGCAAAGAAGGCCCAAACTTGGGAAGGTCTGGCTGGCATGCACTGGGTTTGGACTTATTTTAGAATGATACTGGCCCACAAGAACTGAAGCTGGGGCCCCTGAGGATCACTCCCGTACAACTCCATCCCTGCCAGTGCCTTCCCCACATGCATGAAATGTGTACTCCTAAGGAGAGATGGAAGGTCACAGCTCAAGAGAACCCTTGATACCCTTCTTGTCCCTACCCAGGGGCTGTGTTCCCTGTACACAGCATATCTGAAGGCTACTGTGACTCAGTCTTGAGTCTACCAATGAAACTTCATCCACTGGCCCATTCCATGCATATTCATCAGCCTGCTGGGGATATAGCTCAGTGGCATAAGTGCCTGTCTAGCATGTGCAAGGTCCTGAGTTCAATTCCTAGTACTAGAAAAAGAAATACTCATCAAACACCTCCTATGTCCCAGGCACTCTTGCAGACTTGAGGACACAGCAGTGGATTGTATAGACATAGCCCCTATGCACCTTGAACTAACTTTCTCATCAAGGCAATGAGCAATAAAACAATAGATACATAACAGAAGAGGGATGCATACTATGAAAAAATAATAAAAACTAACTTGACTGAGTTCTTACAGCGAACTAGGCATTAAGTATCCCGAGTAAATTATTGGACTGAGTACTCACCACAATCCTAAGAAGCAGTTAGTATTATTTCTGACTTCATTTTTGCACAGTGAAGACACAGAGGAGGAAGAAAGCTGCAGAAGTTTACCAGATCCACAGCACTGGGGCCCAGGCCAGCTGAGCTTTGAGCCCCAGGAGCCTGACTCTGTACTCTCACCTGTCCCATCATCTCTGCACAGCCTCACACTGATTCATTTATTCAACTGAGACTTCCTAAGAGCCTATTCCATGCCAGGCCCCAAAGACCTGTGTCATTGAATAAAACTGGAAAAAAATCCCTGGAGCTTCCAGTCATTACTAAAATTCAAAGATAAGTCATGTAGCGTGCTGTAAGAGGACATTCTGTGGAGAATAATAAAGCAGCTGCATAAGTGATGGGTCAGACTGTCACCAAGGACACTCCAGGAGGACCTCCCTAGGGAGATGAAGTTTAAGCACACTTGAAGGAGTTGAGGGAGTCAGTCATGCAGGTGCTGAAGGAAAAGCATTCCAGACAGAGGGAAGAGCAGCTGCAAATCCCCACAGGCAGGAATGTGCTTAGCATGTTCCAGGAAAAACAAGGAAACCAGCGTGGCCGTGGCACAGAGAGTGAGGAGATAGAGAAGATGTTATGCTTTGTGTGTAAGATGCTCCCCCAAAGTCTCATGCAGTCACAAGTGGGGCATTTTTCAGAGATGGTTGAATCTAGAGTGCGTGATCCTGGGATTAAGGGTGTGTGATTACTGAATCACTGATTTCTTTGGCACCGCCCTAATCCCTGTAGCCCAGATAGAGTATAAAAGGGGCAGAAAGAAGCTGCTAAGGTGCCTTGATTGCTTGCTTTTGCTGTCTCCTGCCTGCCATCAACTGTTTCTCCTCTGTGATGGCCCTCTGCCAAGCCTCTCTGCCTTGGAACCAGCCAATTGTGGACTGAACCCTCTACAAACTGTGAGCTGAATAAATCTTTTGTTGGCACTTTGTCTCAGCAATGAGAAAAGCAATAATACAGAATTTGGTACCAGAGAAGTGGAGTTGTTGCTATGGCTATACCTGACCATGTGGTTTAAAAGCCTTTGGACTGGCTTGTAGGGGGATAAGAGTTAGGAAAATTTTGGAGATGCAGGCTAAAAAATAGAGCTAGGATACCTTTGGCTGTATTTGACAGATTCTGGTCAGAGCTTTGAGGACCAAAATGCTGACAGGAATGCTGCCAGTAAAGACCAGGCTCAGGAGGTTTCTGCTGGGAAGAAGGACTGCACTGGCTTTTGGACTCCAGACAATGTGTATTATACCTTGGCAGAAAATGTCTGCATTTTACTCATGTGCAGAGATTTTGCCTGAGACTGAGATTATGGGTGATGGGCTAATTAATCTTACAGAAGAAATTTCAAGGTAGTCTAATGATACGGCAGTGGCATGGCTACTGCTAGGGGATTTTAACCAGATTTATGTTGAAAATCAAGAGCAAAGAGCCCAGAAAAATGATTCAAAATGTTGTGAGTTTGGCCAGAAAGGAAGGTCCAGTAAAGTTGCAGCCTGCAGATGGAACAGAGGAGAAATTGGTTGCTGAAAAGAGCAGCAATAAAAGGCCAAGTATTTCAGAAGAAAACAAACAAACAAAAAAAGTGGCCTGAGACTATCACAAGAACCACCAGGACTCCGTCCTTTGCAGCCTCAGAATTGCAAAAGTGAAAGACTGGTTTGAGAAGACAGCTCCAGAGCACCATGTTCCAGAATGTAGTGGCCTAGGAAAGCTTTTCCTTGGGATTTGGTTCATAGGCACTGGACCCCTACAGCCAAGATAAAAAGGAAGCCTGGCTACTGCTTCAGCTGGCAACATCCGCATGGTGCTGGTTTTAGATACAATGAATCCTTGACTTATGAACACATTTCATTCCCAAGGGCTGGTTGTAACCCAAATTGTCAACTCTAGGCTCAGGCTCATTTACACAGCCTTCAAAGTCTCTCTCCTATACACAGGCAGATCTCAGAGTCCTTAGAAAGACATTGGGCCAGGATTTCTTAATTAACCCCATACAGGAAAGGATGTTGTAATGTTCCTTCCTGAACTTTTCAAGGGTTAAATCTGTATCCAAGACACATCTGAAAGCACAAACAGCTGGCAATCAGGTCATAACTTAAGAATCTGATTGTAAGTTAAAACTAAAATTCTAGTCATAACCCAAGTTGTTTATATGTCAGGCCAGTTGTAACTCAAGGGTCCACTGCACATGCAAAATGCAGAGGATTTCTTTGGACTCAGATTTTTCAGCAAGGTGGAAACTGTCAGAACTTTGGCAAATCTCAGAGATGGGCTAAATGCCTTTTACATAAAGGAATGTACATGGGTCTCTGCAGGTACAGAGACAGCGGAATTTTACAGCTGGTGTCTAGATGTCCCCCCAAAGCCTCATGCAGAGATAGATAGGTAATGTTTTTTCAGAGGTCGCTGAATCTAGAGCGAGTGATATTTGGATTAAGGTTATGTGATACCCCTCTGCCAAGCCAGCCTGCCTTGGAACCAGCCAATTATGGACTGAAACAAATTGTGAGCTAAATCAACCTTTCTTCCCTGAACTTGTGAGTGTTGGGTACTTTGTCTCAACAACAAGAAAAGTACCTGAGACAAGAGGGGTAGAGGGTGAGGTAAAAAGTAAATAGTGGAGGACCATTACAAAGGGTATAGGGACCAACTAATGAGATTTCGGGACAAGGAGAAGTTTTACATGCATAATGATATGTGAAAGAAGCCAGACTGGAAAGGCTTCATGCTGTAAGATTACAGCTGTAGAGAAAACAAAACTATAACAACAATGAAAAAGATCAGGGGCTGCCAGAGGTTGGAGGAGGAGGGAAGAAGAGATAAAAACGTGAAAAATGGGAAATTTTAAGAAACATTTCCCTATGATGTTAGTGGATACATAATATTAAAGGTTTGTCAAAACCTACACAGTGCAAAACACAGACATGAACCCCAGTGTAAACTACAGGTCTTAGTTAAAATAATATGTCAATATCCGTGTATCAAATGTACTGCACTCATGCGAGATGCAAACAATAGGAGATGCTGGGAGGGGGAATGAAAGAGGGGTCATGAGGAAACTCTCTGTTTTTCCACTCCATCCAGTTCTATAAACCTGGAACCTCACTAAAAATAAAGTCTATTAATTTTTAAAAATATAAAATGGATCCTGGATATACTGTGAGTGATATGGGGAGACATCTGAGACCGGAAAGCAGACTGATATCCTTTGATTTTGCTCCAGCAGGACCCCTGGGGCTGCTGTTTGGGGCATAGACAGAGAGGCTGCAAGATGGTGAAAAGCTGTTGAAACAGTTTGGGTGAAGAGACAGTGGTGCTGTGCACTGGGGTGGTGGTTGTCACAGGCTCAGAAGCAGCAAGGTTAGAGCCAACAGGATCTTCTGATAGGGTGTGGGGTGATAGGGTCTGATGAAAGCCCCTACCCCAGCGGCCTGTGGCCGACCAGGGGCAAAATAATCACGCACTTCTGGTGCCCAGACAAAGTGAAAAAAGCCTAAATGAATTTACTGTTATTGTGTACTTTTAAGACAGCAGTATGTCTCGTAATTTTGCTTCTGAGTATATAAACAAAGAAGTTTAAATCAATATGTCAAAGAGATATCTGCACCCCCATGTTCATTTCAGCACTTCTCTCAACAATCATGATTTGAAAGCAAACTAAATGACCATCAACAGATGAATGTATAAGGAAAATGTAGTAAACATACAATGGAACAGCATGCAGACTTAAAAAAAAAAAGTAAAAGGAATTCTGACCTTAGTACAACATGGATAGAACTGAAGGATATTACACTTAGTGAAATAAGCTAGGCACAGAAAGTTAAACGCTATCTGACTTCACTTATATGTAGAAACTTTAAAAAAATGTACCTTACAGAGAACAGAAAAGTTGCTCCCAGAGGCTAAATGGGAGAGAGAAGGATGGGGTACGGAGAGCTATTGGGCAAAGGGTGCAAAGTCTCAAACCAGAAAAATAAGTTTTAGTGGTCTATTGCACAGCATAGAGACCACAATTAATAACGTATATTTCAAAATTGTTGAAAAGAATAGATCTTTAACATTCTCACAAATGGTATCAGTGAGGTGATAGGTATGCTAATTACCTGGATTGACTCTTTTTACAACACTTACCCAGGTCAAAACATCACATTAAAGGCTGTGGCTTGATGATAGAGTGCTTGTCTAGCATGCACAACAGGGTCTTGGGTTCCAACCCCAACACCACAACGAGACAAAAAAGAAAGGCAAAACATCACATTATAACCCATAAATATGTACAGTTATTATTCATCGAGTAAAACGAATAAAGTTGAAAGCACTAGCAAAAGCTAGTTAGTACCAACATACATAGAAGCATTGTAGTTCTGCATTCATTGCTGTTTTTATTCTGAGCTGCACCTGGACAGAAGCACCTCCACCTCTCAGTATTTGCAGACTTTAGGCATCTCAGCACCACACTACTCAAGAAGCACAGCCCTGGAAAGGAAGCCTGAGGAGAGGGGCCTGCAGAGTGTGGTTGCCTCCCCATCTTCAAATCAGGGACCCTTAAGCTATGCAGGTCTACATCCAAGAGGTCAAGTCTTTGGGGTCTCCATGAGCCCCTTACAATTATCTGCTCCACCTCTGCATTGTACCTGTAGGAAATCTGAATCCCAAAGAAGGCAGCTTACTCTCCCAAGGTCCCACAGCCAGGCACAGACCAAAAATGAGGCCCCTGGGGCACAGCCCAGAGCTCCATCCTCTTACAATTTGCTACATTCATTTCCTGTGGCTGTCATGTCCCAACACCATAACTAGTGACTTACAACAGAAATGTATTCTCACACAATTCTGAAGCCTAACGCCTGAAGTCAAGGTGTCAATAGTGTTCTAGAACCTTCAGGGGCCCTGAAAAAGAATCTGTTCTTTGCCTCTTTCAAGCTCCTGGTAGCTCCAGGAAATTTCTGTGCCTACATCACTCTTCTCTCTGTCTTCACATCACCAGCTCCTCTCCTCTGTATGTCTCTTATAAGGATGCTTGTCATCAGATGGAGGGCCCAGTTGGATACTCTGGGATGGTCTCATCTTAGGACCTTCAATAAAATCTACAAAGAATTTTTCAAATAAGGTCATATTTATAGGCTCCGGGATTTGATGTGGATATCTTCCTAATGAAGAGTATTTTTCAGTCTACATTTGTCAACTATCACGTTGTATATTAAACTCCCTAACTCTCCATAGCCATTTATATCACAGAAGGGAGAGGATAGCTCAGATGCCCCCAAAGACCTAGTCTCAGAGCAGTGAGCCCTCACACAACTAAATGCATGATGCACCGCTCCAGGGTGGCCCCATGATCCATACCTCTTGGTGTTTAAGCCTTTGTGTGATCCCCTCCCCACACTCGGGACCTTCATACACTGTCTGCAAAAGCCACTTAGCAAAAAATTAAAGACAACTGGTGCATAATAGCCAGCAAAGGAACCAGCCAGAACCTAGGCCCTCAGGCCAGCAGCCTGTAAGGAGCAGAACTCACTGCCAACCACATGATCCTGGCCAAGCTTCCGATGAGACGATAGCCTTGACCAACACCTTGACTACAGCTTTCTGAGACTCTAACATAGAGGGCCCAGCCTTCTTACTCAGAAAAAAGGTGAGACAATAAGCATTTGTCATTTTAAACTACTAAGTTGATAGTATTATTATAATCCAGCAATAAACATAATATGGAATTTATAGTGGTTTCCCCAAGCCAGCTTTTTCTTACTAATCGCCCTTTCATTCACCAAATGCCAAAAACCCAAGTATCACACTAGGGTTCTGTTCTTCCCACTCTCAGTACCACCTTCCTCATCCAAACCATTGCTACATGCTGACAAATCTTCTTCTAAATATTGTGTCTCGCAGACAATTTTCTTGTTGCAGTGATCCCTCCAAAAACACCACCACAAACTAACTCAAAGGCCACAGAGCTGAGAGGCTCATAAACTAAATTGGGATGTTCAAATCACACCGCTCGTTAAAATAAAACACAAAGCTAAAGATCAAGAAGAAGAGAGATGATGATGTTTGGCCCTTTTAGAATGGGATGCAAGTGGGAAAAATAACCAAGTAACACTGGGGGTCCTGGTTTGTATTCTCTCTCTCTCTCTCTCTCTCTCTCTCTCTCTCTCTGTCCCTGTCTCTGTCTCTCTCTCTGCCTCTCTCTGTCTCTCTCTCTCTCTGTCTCTCTCTGTCTCTCTGTCTCTCTCTGTCTCTCTCTCATACACACACACACACACACACACACACACACACACACAAACCAGCTGATGTGTGGTTCATAGGTCCAGAACTGAGGTTTAAGGAGAGGGTCTGTGATTTGAATATGGTTTGACTATGTCCCCCCATAGTCTCACATGTTGGGTTGCAACCCCCATTGTGAACTATTAAGAAGATAGAAACTTAATCTGACTATAGTGTTTAGGTCTGGGACCTTTATCATGTGGTTAAGGTTAGATAAGGTCATCAAGGTGCAGGGTGCATCCTGGTTACTTTATAGAAAGAAAAAGACCAAAGGAAACACATGTGAGCCCTTCCTGTCTCTTGTCACGTGAGAGCCAGGCCCTGTGCCACCTTAGGACTCTGCCAGCGAGACAGCTATCACTGGTGCAAGCCCTTGAAACTCCAGAACTGTGAGCTAAATAAATATTTGTCTTTATTTGGTTTGTGGAATTGTGTTATTAGCCACAGAAAACAGACTAACACAGGGTCTAGCAGATGAAAATTCCAGGAGCCAATCACATGCATGGTCTATCAAGAGGCAGAGGCCATCACATATGCCTGGCTACTGCTACAGCTTGGTCACTGGCCTGCCAAACACCCATAGGTTTTAGCTTGGGTGGAACATATGTGTGGCCAGAATGGGCTCAGGGTTGGTAACACCAGGAGATGAGCAATTAGAATGACCTAGCTGTGGTACCAGAATTGATGTGATCATAAGTTGGTCTTCCCACCCACTTCTGTTTATAGCACTCTTGTATGTTTCACTGTGTAGGACAGCTATGATTAGTATGCTACTAACATTCTTCCTATGTATATGTATATATGTATATGTATATGTATATATGTATATGTATATGTATTTGTATTTGACACCTCTTATGGATTCAGCCTGAGTCTCCCAAGCTTCCTCACTGTGTATGCTTAACACATCCTCTAAGTTTTGCCCCTGTCTCACAAGCTGCCAGTTTATGTACCATTATGCCAAATGCTTCTCAGTAAGTTCATCCATCCTATTTGTTTTTCTTATTCATTACAGCAAAATTACATATTCTCAAGTAACACAGCAAACACAAGCCACAGTCTCCAAACCACTCGCATTGCTGCAACTCCGCCACCTCTGCCCAAGTCCGAGCTGCCACACTCTTCCATCAGATCAACCTCATAACTGGTTGCTGCCACACTGACCACCCCCACCACATCCAGAGGGTGGCTTCTGAGAAGGAATTTTCTCTTCTCAGGCTGGCTATAAAGCTGGAACTCCTGAGGGGCATCAAGGCCTCACCTGATGTAGCCCCAACTCCCTCTCCTGTCCCTTTTCTTCTCATTCTTGCCACCCTTCCCACATTATGCCGTCTCAACACCAGCCCTGCCTTTGCAAAAGCTCTACTTAGAATGAGCTCTTCTCCACATGCCTGCTTCACTTTTCCGCTCCCAACAAGGCCCAGCTCAGCATCATCCCCTCTGAGAACTATTCTCTGATTCTGTCCCCAACAAATATTCAGAAAGGAAAAGAAAAGCAGGGGGAAGAGAGGATAGAAACAGAAAAGAAAGTAGGGAGGAGACCCCAACCATCCCTTTAGAGTAGGAAATACCACCAGAGGTGATAATTGCCCTGACCTCTGGAAATGTAAATAAGCAAAAGACTAAATAGGAAAAACAATCAAAGAAATTATTTATACACAGAATATGCAGTTGGACCAGATACAATTACATCTCTCTTTAGCATTCCAGTTAACTTTGGGTGCAAAACAAACTACCCCTACACTTAGAGGTGTAAAACAATAACTATTTGATTATGTCTAATGATTCTGTGGCAGGGTTCACTTGGGGCATTTTTTTTTATTTTAAAGACAAAAGCGTGGAGACTTATAAACCAGAATAACACAAAAACAATACAGGAAATACAAAATTATAAAGAAGATAGCAGGGAATTATCACTGGATGCTGTATTACATAGTGATATCTTTGCATTATTTATCACATAAACAATAAAGGACAAACCAAATTATAGAGAAGATAGAGAATTAACACTGGATGCTGTATTACATAATGTTGTCTTCACATTTGTTGCTCAGTTATACAGATGATGGCTCATTCGATTAATTAATTTTCTCCACCCTCATCTCCATTTTTCTACCACCCAATCAGTCATCTTCCCTCGGATAATAACTGTACTTTTGGGTTTATTAATTCCCTCGGGCTCTCACTTTGGGGAGAGACATGGCTGCTTCAAATTATGCTGTAACACATATGGGTGTACACAAATTGCTATGACAGGAGGTGGTAAAGTACCCATGCTCAAAGACAGTAGATAGGCAGAGAACCAGGTTCACTATGGTGAAGCCCCCAATGACAAGCCCTCAAAGCCATTGGTCCAGTCGAGTCGGTGGGCTTACCCAGTGATCTGCCAGGTTTCGCCTCAGTACAGCATGTCTGGAGGCCCGGTCAAGTACTCAGGGTCACCCAAGCAGACCGCCGGGCTCGGCCCCATCACCAGGCTCCAACTTGAGGCATTTTTGTACTCTGTGTGTCACGGACTGTGTTCACTTAGTCTTCAGCTGGTAGCTGGGCTGGGCTGGAGGGCCCGAGGTGACAGTGCTCATAGGTGGAGACCTCAGGAAAAGCTGGAAGCGTGCGCTCACCATTCTGTCCCTTTCCCTTCCACGTGGACACAGGGCCTGTCTCTTGTGTCTAGCAACCTGGCGAGACTGCTGAGGAGACCAAAATAAGAGCCACTAGTCCTTTAAAAAACAGGCAGAATAGTCATGGACATCATTTTTTTCCCCAGTTCTTTTGGAAACATAATCATAGACCAACTCAGATTCAAAGAGAGGAGAGACAGTCCACCTCTTGATCAGAAGAATGTCAACCAATTTGTAGCCATCCCTAAATTCCTGGAACAAAAACTGATGAGCAGAGACCCAAAAGACTCACCAGGCCCAGAGAAGACAGAATGGAGAAACAGCTCCTTAAGCCCTGGCTACAGCATCTACAGGAGATAATAAATGTGTATTATTGTTTAAAGCCAGTCAGTTAGAGTGCTGTGTCACGCAATAGATTACAAGTCCATTCACCTTGTCCAAATCTGTCTCTCTGCCCTTGTTCAAGACAGAGTCCTGGATAGGAGGAAACTAGGTATTGGATCTGTGATGTATTTCAGGGTAGAAACCTGAAGTTGCTGAATTTAAGGAATTTATGAGACTACATCTTCAAAGCCTGCTGGGAGGGACAATTCCCATGCACATATCCATGTAACAAATATTTGTGAGTGCCCATCCTGTGCTGTGCACTAAACCAAGTGCTGGAGGTAGAGGGTGGGTAAATACAGACTGTATCCCCCAAACTGCAGGCCTCTCTAAGAATATCTCCTTGGGGGAAGGTTCACCCCAAAGCAGAGGTTGCCAGATGAAAGCAGTCCCTGTACCCTTTGGGTTATTCATAGCGTCTGTGTTAAGGTCATCCTGCACGCTATTCCTCATGCTTCTCCTTGGCTTCTGACTCTTGAATTCTTTCTTGTGTCAACCCTCACCCCATTCTTGGGCCTAGATCTCTGACTTCTGGCACCGCCTGGTGAGCATCATTCACTCCTAAACTCCAAACTGGGCTCAGGGTATTACTGGTGTGAGCGCTCAAAGCCAGATCCGGAAGTCCGTGTCACCAATGCGGAAGTTACTCAGAGCTCACTCTTCCCTGTGTTTCTACGAGCGCTTCCACCCTCCGCTGAACACTGAGAGTCATCCTTGGGCTGAGCTGGTTCGTTGCTTCCCCTCTGGCTGGGAGCCATTGTCCCCAGCCAGCCAGGCGCATCTCGGAAGCACCATCTCCTCAGGCTCTTTTCCTGCTCTGTCTGGATTGGGCTCATTTACTAAAAATTAGTTGGGAATGAAAAAAGCCCCTAGTTTATTAGCGTGCTATTATTCCTCTCCCGCCATCCCCCTGCAGCATGATGGATTGCCTGGCGAGAGGACACAGCCCCAGCCGGGGAGTGAGCGGGCTCTGCTCGGTCCCCGGCGCAGACAGATGGGGAGGCAGAGTCCTGACCATGATTGATTAGCTCCGCAAAGCCTGTTGAGCGGAGTTCCATCAAGATTGATGCTTTCTCCTCATAACAGCATTTCCAAAAAGTTTCTATTACATTTTGATTATGTTTATAGAATCTCGCTGGTCCGGGGGAAGATGCAATCTCGTGCTTTCCCAGTGTGTGTCTTCGTGGGCCGCCACAGTGCCTCACGTGCCCTGCCTGGTGGCCTCTGCCAAGTGACGCTCACTTTCTGGGCAGCAGGAAGGACCTGCTTTGCCTTCTGATATCAAGTTAGAGGAAGCTGAAGTCCACCGCCCTGGTGCCCCAGGTTTTCCGGTAAGGAGACCCAGAGTTTCAAGACACTTCCTGAGATTAGTAGGTTGCCTGGGAAGAGACTGTGTGGTCCCCATTTTCTACCCGGTTCCTAAGGACAAAGTAAGCCCACATTGAATATATGATAAAATACATGTTTAAATATTTATATAAATGTATCTGCCTGTATGTGTGTGTCCCACCTTATCCCACAAGAGATTTGAATAATACACAGGAAATAATGAAAGATGAGTAAAGGATTAAAATCAGGGAAATGCAAATTAGGCTACAATATTAACAACAAAAGGAAATAAACAGATATGCAATGTGTAAGACCCTACAAAGCCTTTATGAGTGCACCTTTAATTTGACCTGAGTTTCCTTACAGTCAAAGAGAAAAAGGGAATAAAATCAGTAACATGATTATTTTCTTGTTGTCATTTATTTTTAAAATTTTTGGAGTCAGGAGTGGTAGTACACACTTGTAATTCCAGTACCCAGGAGGCTGAGGCAGGAGGATCACCATGGGTCCAAGGCCAGCCTAGGTTACATAATGAGTTCAAGATCAGCCTAACTTCATAGCAAAAACCCTGTCTCAAAAAACAAAACAATAAAAAAATTATAAAATTTTTCAAAAAGTCTGTTCCTTGGGAAAACCTTAGGGTTCCTTCAAATTTTGTTCTAAAAGAAAATTTATATTAGTGAATTCTGAGTTAGAGTCTATGAGACTATGTTACACCAGAGTTCCTCACCCTTTACAATTCAATTGACTTTTTAAGCTATGTAATTCCTTGCTGGTGTAGTACGTTTACTGGTTTCTACCTGCTGGATATTGTAGTAACCTTTCCTCAAGTTGTGACAGCCAAAATATCTCTAGACATTGTCAAATGTGCTGTAGGGTAGAGTTGTTGGAGTTAACAAATAAAATTTCAGGCCAGACATGATGGCACACTCCTATAATCTCAGCACTTGGCAGGAGGCTGAAGCAGAAGGGTACTATGAGTCTGCGGCCAGCCTAGACTACACAGTGAGTTCAAGACCAGCCTGAACTACATAATGAGACCTTGTCTCACCAAATAAAAAAAAAAATCCAGGATAACCAGATGAGATGCTAGCTCACCTTTTGGTCCTCAGTGACACCATGTCAGCTTCCTGCAGCCACTAGGATCATAAAGTAGATTCAAAACATCTTTAGAAATAATTCTCTCAAAATAGCAAAAAGAATGGAAGGAGAGTTTTGAATAATTTTACCACAAATACATCATAAAATTTTGAGGTGACAGATATACTAATTTGCTTAACTTGATCATTCTACAATGTGTGTGTGTGTGTGTGTCTGTGTGTGTGTGTGTGTGTGTGTGTATATATATCACATTTATTTATCAAAAAAATTAAATTAAGTATCAGGGCAGGATGCTACACGCCTATAATCTCAGCTCCTGGGGAGACTCAAGCAGGAAGAATTTGCATATTTGAGGACAGCCTGTGAAATCCTCATCTCAAATTTTTAATTAAAATTTTTAAGGTATAAATAAGAAGCAAAATAAAGGATAGATAATAGAAAAAAAGGGAGATGGAGCTTTTGCAAAAAGGAAAAGGACCAAGAGGTGGAGGACAAAGAAAGACTGAAAAAAGACTTAAGAGGTGTTTTGCACATGTACCAACTCCCATGATGAATGTAATCATTATGTACCACAAACATGTACTGGTGGAAATAAAAGTTTTTTAAAAAAGAAATCATCCAGCCAGATGCAGTGGTACACATTAGTAATCCTAGGGCTAGGGAGGCCGAGGCCTCCTAAGAGGATCACAAGTTCAAGCCCAGCCTGAGCAACTTAGCAAAACCCTCCCTTGCAATCTTTTGTGTATCTATGACATACACAAAAAGAGCTGGTAAGGGCAGGGATATAGCTTAGTGTCATAAGCGCTTGCCTGGCAAGCCTAAGGTCATGAGTTTGATTCCTGGTACCAAATAAATAAATAAATAAATAAATAAATAAAAGAGCTGGTAATATAACGCAGTGATACAGTACCTCTGGGCTCAATCCCCAGGATGCCACATGAGAAAGAAAAGAAAAGAAAAATCCATTCTAAGGCTACTCAGTTCTAAAAACTAGACAACTAGATCTCTTCCTCATTCTTCATACAAAATAAATCCCAACTATATCAAAATGTTTAAACGTAAAAAGGAAATCAGAATATTACTAGAAGAAAATATGAAATAGTTTTTCAGAATTTCAGGAGGAAAAGGAAAGGCTTTTTCTGTCACTTTCTGGACACAAGATCCAAAAGCAATGGGCTCTTTAAAATTTGAAAAATTTTAAAATGTTAAGACTCTCCATGGCAAAAACAAAAGACAAATAAGTAAATAAATGACAAATGCAGGGAAGAAATGCCAGAAGTATAAAAATAGACAAATGACTAATTTCTCCATTACATAAAGATGATTTTACAAATCAATAAACAGCAAAAATAGAAAATTGGGGGCAGGGGTAATGAACAGAGTTCCCAGAAAAGAAATCTAAATTGTTTGAAGACATATGAAAGAATAGTTGGCTTCACATTGCTTCAAGTTGAAACTACAACCCAAAACCTTTTTATCAATGCTAGGCAAAGATCAAAATATTTAATAACATCCCATCAGCACAAGTAGGGAAGGCTGACCCTAATAGACAATATTGGCAATATGTGCATGGGTGCTCACTCTTGCAAGGTGTTTTGGCAATATGTATTCAAATTTTAAATGTGAAAGTCTACTGTGGGTATTTTGCCACAGTTATATCATTATTGGGTGCAATGGTGATGTCTGTACATGGTTATTCATTGGCACTCTTTTTTGTCGAGGTGGACCCAGTACTTCGTGCATGCTAGATAAATGCTGTACCCCTGAGCTGCACCTCAGCCTTTTAATTTTTAGGGCCAGCCTGGGATACATGGTAAGTTCAAGGCCAGCCTAAACTAAATATGGAAACCCTATCTCCAAACAAAAGCAGTTTAAGTATGTTTTGAGCCTGTGCAAGAGGAGGGCACAGGGATTATGTGAACGCTACACAGCCCCTGGGTGGGAGTAGCCTGTTTACAGTATTTTTTAAAAAGAGGCTTATTGCTCCCCGCTTTGCTCTTGTTGCTTTGGTACCTTCTGCCACCATGAACATTTGCCCTCTGCCATGTGCCACTCTGCCTCAGAGCCAGCCAAATATAGACTAAAGTCTCCACAAACTGTAAGCTAACTAAACCTTTCCTTCCTTCATTTTGGGCGTTGGGTATTTTGTCTCATCAATGAGAGAAAAGTAACTGAGACAATATAGGATAGCTATAGAGCATTCAGCAATAATTAATGACTTCGAAGATATATTGTTAAGTGGGGAAAAGAGATGCTGAGAATGTTAGATGGTAATAAGAAAAAAAGAGATACATGTGCAAATATGCTTTTCATGTTCATATCTATGTTTGTGGAGTGATGCACAAGAAACTAGCCGTACAAATTGCCTCTGACAAGTGAACATAAAGAACTAGAATGAAGGATAAAACAATATTTACTTTTTGTATATATAAAAAATGGTTTATTTTAATTTCTGGTTTCAGAGGTTATAGTACATAGTCACTTGGCCTGTTTCTTTGGGCGTGTGGTGAAACAGAATCTCATGACAGGCAGCATATGGTGAAGCAAAGTTGCTCATCTCAGGGAAGCTGAAAAAGAAAGAGAAAGAGAGGAAGGGTCCAAAGGTCCCAATTTCCCCTTCAAAGGCACACTCCAATGACTTAACTTTCTTCCATTACCTCCCACCTCTTAAAGATTCTACCACCTCCCAATAGCACCACAGGCTAGCAAACCAGGCTTCAACACATTTAAGATCCACACCATAACAGATGCTCAACTATGTTAGATACTCCTAGGATTTGTGTCACTTTAAAGATATGATCTCAACTGGGAGAGATGAATGGTGGTTTGTAGCCTTTTATCTACGGGGTTTCTTTCCTTCTTTCTTTTTTTCTATTTTTGCCAGCATCAGATTTATTTATTTTTAAGTCTTTATCAAGTTATTACCATAAACACAGATTAATAACCAGAAGATTTACTTTTAATGAATTCTCATTTGAAATGTTTGGAACATATTAGCCATGTTGTATGTATTAGCTTTTTAAAATACTGCCAACCAGGGCCAGGGATATAGTTCAGCAGCACAATGCCTGCCTGGCAAACAAAAGCTCCTGAGTTTGATTCCAGGTATCAGTAAAATAAAATAACCAATCTTTTACAAGGGGCTCAGGAATACACAATGGGAGATCAGGGTTGACCTCAATGGGAGAGCACTTGCCTAGCAAGTGTGAGGTCCTAGATTCAATCCCCAGCACTGCAGGAAGCAAAAAATGAATGCACAATAGGGAAAGGACAGTCTCTTCAATAACTGGTTTTGATAAAACTGGAAATCCATGTTCAAAAGAATAAAATTGTACTTCATCTTACAATGCACACAAAAATCAATTCAAAACAGGCTAAAGAATTAAGCATAAAACTCAAAACTATAAAACTCCTAGAAGAATAATGAGGTAAAAACCTTCATGACAGTAGTCTTGGCAATGATTTCATGGGTATGACACCAGAAATATTGTTAATAAAAATGAACATATACCAGTGGGATTGCATCAAACTAAGTCTTCTGCCCAACAAAGAAAATAGTCAATAAAGTGAAATGGTAACCTACAGGATGGAAGAAACTATTTTCAAACCATTTATCTGAAAAGGGATTCATACCCAAAATGTATAAAGAACTCCTACAACTCAACTTCAAAAATAAGTAAAAGTGAGCTAAAT
The DNA here is from genome assembly GCA_004027595.1 of Dinomys branickii. NCBI lineage: Eukaryota > Metazoa > Chordata > Mammalia > Rodentia > Dinomyidae > Dinomys > Dinomys branickii. The sequence goes on from PVLD010005244.1 coordinate 90,558, forward strand.
TGTCTGGGAAAATTACAGACACAGCACTTGAACGGATGTTTCTCCTAAGAAGACATATGAATGGTCAGCAGTTGTGTGAAGAGGGATCCAACATCTCTGATCATCAGGAAAATGCAAACTAAAACTATAAAGAGATACCAAAACATTTCTAAAAGGTAACAAGTATTAGTGAGGTAGTAGAGAAATAGGGACCCTTGTACCAATATGGTAATGTAAAAAATACTTTTTCAATTAAAAAGGGCTCCGTTTCACTTACAGTCATGTATCTTACAGAATTAACCAGAGACAGGTACTAAAATTTATGTTCTAAAATATTTATTTTGATATTATTTATAATAATGGAAGCTCCTTCAATGTCCAATAGTGGAATATTAGTTTTAATGAATTATGATACATTCAGACAGCATACCATTTGGCAATAATCACATCATAAAGAATGACTTAGGACATGCAAAAAGTATTGTTCTCTATTATTAAGTGAAAAATCAGGTCCAAAGTAACATACAGTGTGTACCTGACTTTTTTTTCAAGTACACACACAGAGAAATATTTATGGAATGAGAATGCTGGTCCCCAAATGTTAGAAACTGAGCTCTCTAGGTAGTATATTTCCAGGTTATTTACATTCTCTTCTTCATACTTTTTTATGTATTCAATATTTCCTATAGGAAAATATTAATTTTCTATTAAAAAGTATAAACTATTATGTGAAAAGATAAATCCCACTGGCCCTACCCTAGGATGGATGTCAGCTTCCCTCAGCCCTCACAGTAGTATTTCTGGAACTGTCATTCAAGGTGTCCCACCTGTCCTGGTCATGTGACCCCCACCTGAATCAGTCAAGTTCATTCCCAGGACTTTGATTTTCAAATGGGTATAGCAAGAATAGAAACAACAGTGACCCTTCTTCCAGTTGCTTGTTGGTTCCAGTTAACCAGACTCTATCACCAGAGCTGAACATACTTCGCATGCTCCAAAACGTTACTAGGTTTGCCTATTTTACAAGACTTTGCTCAATTTAGTTTGTAATAAAAAAAATCCTCTAAAACGAGACTAATATCTAGACTATAAAAAGAATTTTCAAAATTCAACAGGAAGACACAAACACCCTCAACAAAGTATGAGCAAACCAAATTCAGCAACAGGTAACCAAGTGGCACTTATCCCATAAATGCAAGACTGATTTAACAGAAAAATCAGTGTAATAGACTAAGCAGAATACAGGGAAAAAAATCACATGATTTTCTCAATAGATACAGGAAAAACATCTAACAAAACTCAAAACCATTTTATGATTTTTTAAAAAAAACACTTTAAAAAACAAATTAAAAACACCGGAGAAGTGGCCCTAAATCAAGGCCAGCAGTTTGCTGAAGCTGTTGGTTTCAAGCAGGAGCCAAAAGTGGTATCTTTCTATGGTCTGTTGGTCATTTCAGGACTTTAGAAATGTAATGGTCAATTCATTAGAAACAAACAAACAAATAAATAAATAAATAAACAAATAAATAAATTTTTCTCTGCCTGGCCCCTGTGGTATGCCAGGCGCTCCACCTCATCCCTGGAGCTCCACCTGGTCCCCGGGACATGCCAGGCACTCCACAGCATCCCCAGAGCTCCACCTAGCCCCCAGGGCATGCCAGGTGCTCCACCTCATCCCCAGCTCTGCCCGGCCCCCAGGCCATACAAGGCACTCCGCCCAGCCCCCAGGGTGTGCCAGGTGCTCCACCCCACCCACGGAGCTCCACCCGCCCCCTCCCCACCTGCCAGGCACTCTACCTCGACCCTGGAGCTCTGCCCAGCACCTGGGGCATGCCAGGTGCTCCACCCCACCCCTGGAGCTCTGCCCAGTCCATGGGGCATGCCAGGTGCTCTGCCTTGCCCCCAGAGCTCCGCCCGGCCCCCGGGGGCATTCTAGGCGCCCCACCCGATCCCAGGGTGTGCCACGCACTCCGCCCTGCCTCCAGGGTGCAGCAGGCGCTCTGTCCAGCCCCCGAAACAGCCCTAAAGACTCACCTGAGGCTATAGACACAGACACACTGACAGAGCCTGGCAGTTTGCTGTGTAACCCCACCTACCCAACCAGACACTCGATGGCTGTGAGGGCTTGCCAAAGGGTGCATCTCCACCTCCTGCCATAGTCATTTGTGCACACCCACGTATTATACAGCACATTCAGAAGCAGCCAAGTCTCTTCCCAGAGTAAGAGCATGAGGGAGTAAATAAACCAAAAGTGCAGTTATTACCAGTGGGAAGACCACTGACAGAGTGGTAGAACAATGGAGGTGAAGTGGAGAAAATTTAGTAACTGGACAAGCCATCATCTATATAACTGAGTGATGGGGTGGGGATGACATTATGTAATGCAATATCCAGTGGGGCCCCCTACTGTTTTCTCTGTAATTTGGTGTTTCCTTTATTGTTTTTGTGTTAACAAATGCAAAGACAACACTATGTAATGCAGCATCCAGTGATGGTTCCCTGCGGTCTCCTCTGTAATTTGGTATTGCCTTTATTGATTCTGTTATAACAAATGCAAAGATAACACTATGTTATACAGCATCCAGTGCCAATTCCCTACTATCTTCTCTATAACTTGGTATTTTCTGTGTTGTTTCTGTGTTATTCTGGGTTCTTCTGTCTTAAAAATAAAATTAAAAAAGAAAAAAAACACTTGGGAAATTTTTCAACCTGAGAAAGTTCATCCATTAAAGAGAAACACCCACAGCTAGTATCATTCTTCATGTTAAAAGACTGCATGCTTTCCTCCTGTGACCAGGAATACAGATGTCTGCCTATACATTTGCAATGAAAAGTCCATAAATGAAATTAAGGAAACAGTTCCATCTATGACAACCTCAAAAAGAATAAAATGTTAGGGAATAAATTCAACAAAAGAAGTGTAAGATCCACATACTAAAAACTAAGCATCACTGAAAGAAGTTAAAAAAGATCTAAGTTAGTAGAAAGATCCCGGGTGTTCGTGTATTATTATAAGACTTAATGTGGTAACGTGACAATACTCTTCATAGTGAGCTATGTACAATCAACGTAGTCCCAATCCAAATCTCCATGGCCATCCTTGCAGAAACTGATAAGCTGATCCTTAAAATACATATAGAAATGCAAGAATAGAAAAGCATAGACATCATGGACAAAAACAATCTTAGAAAGACAAAATTAGAGGACTCGCACTTCCCAATTTTAAAACTACCTGTTCAACTATGGTAATCAGGACATTGTGGTTCTGATATAAGGGCAGAAAGACAGGTAAATGGCAATGAAAGCAAAGACAACAAAATGTAAATAAATAAATTGGACTCTACCAAAATTTAAAACTTTTGTGCATCAAAGGGCATTATCAAGAAAGTAAAGACAATCCACAGGACGAGAAAAAAAGTTTGCAAAATATATGTCTGATAAGAGACTCCTGTTTAGCATGTACAAAGAATTCTTATAACTTAAACCAAAAAAGAGAAGAAAGTAACCCAATTTGAAAATGAGAAAATTTGAGTACATAATTTCTGCAATGTATACAAATGGTCAATAAGCACATGAAAAAATATCCAACATTCTTAGTCACTAAGAAAATGTAAATCAAAACTATAATAATATGCCACTTCATGCCCATTGGGATAGCTACAATCAAAATGTGGGCATTTACAAATGCTAGCAAGGTGCAGAGAAATTGTAACCCTTTACAGGGCAGCTGTGAATGTGAAACGATGCAGACACTCTGGAAAACCAATTGGTATTTTCTCAAAACACAGTTACCATGAGGCCTCAGTAAATCTGTTCTTAGGTATATACACAAAAGAACTGAAAACACAAAAAGGACTGAAGTTCTGAAACGTACTATGCAATGTGGATAAAACATCAAATCATTATGCAAAGTGGAAAAAATCCAGGCATAAAAAGTCATATATCATATGATTACATTTCTATAAAAGGTCCAGGAGTTCAGGCTGTCAGTCATTGGTAGAGTGTGTGCTTAAGATGTGTGGGGCCCTAGGTTCAATCCTCAGTACTACACACAAAAAATCTCCAGAACAGGCAAATTCATAGAGACAGAAAACAGATCAGTAGTTGCCAGGGGCTGGGAAAAGAGGGAGGTGGAAAGTGACTCTTACTGGTATGGGTTTCATTCTGGAGTGATGAAACACTCTGCAATTAGACACTAGTGGTAGAGGCACAGTTCTCAACATACTAAAAACCACTCAGTCGTGTGCTTTAAAATGGTGAACTTTATGATATGTGAATTATTTCTCAATAAAGCTGCTGTTTGAAAAAAGAGAATACAAAAAATTTAAAACCTCAACAAGGAAAAAGTAAACAGCCCAATTAGAAAATGGACAATGTACATTAGAAAACATTTCACTAAAGACATTTAGGTCGCAAATAAACACATGAAGAGATGTTCAGTATCATTAGCCACTGGGATGGTGCAGATTTAAACCACAACAAGATATCACCAGATACCTGTAAGAATGATTACAGTAATAACAGTGGCAATTCCAAATGCTAGAATGCAAAGAAACTAGATCCCTCCTAAGTTCCTGGTGAGGTGTAAAATGGTACATCCAGTTCAGAGAAGAGTTTAGAAGTATGTTATAAAAATGAACCACATAAATATCAGATGACCCAGCAATGGCATTCTTGAGTATTTATCCCATAGAAATGAAACTGTGTATTCACGCATAGGTGAAAATGTATGAAAACCTGCACATGAATATTCATAGCAGCTTTATTAGTAATAGCAAAAACGGGAAACCACCCAGACATCCTTCAGTGGGTATGTGGTTAAACAAAGTTTGGTGCATCCATATATGGGATAATACTTCATAATGAAAAGGAGTAAATATTAACACACACACATAAGCCTCTAGGGAATTATGATGAGTAAATAAAGTCAGTCCCAAAAGGTCAGTATGAGTCCATTTATCTAGCATTCTTAAATTATAGAGTTTATAACTGGAGAGCAGCTTAGTGATCGCTAGGAAGTGGAGACTCAGGTCTGGGAAGGAGGCAGGCTGTGGGCAAGGCTATTCAAAGGCAGCAGGAGGGCTCACAGTGGTAACAGAGCTGTTGTGTGTATCTCAACTGTGGTGGCGGACACACAAACCCACACATGTGATAGGGCCACATTTAGCTAAATTCACATGCCCAAGCATAGGTAAAATGGAAAATATGAATAAGGTCTGTGGCTTGGATCAACATCAATACTGCATGTTTCCTAGGACGTTTGTGTAAAGGACACACAGAATCTCTGTATTCTTGCTTACAAATGTGTGTGAATCAATAATTATCTCAAAAGTTCATTTTTAGGAACCCCTACCAGTTATGATCAAGGAAGAAAGAGAAGAAGTCAGAGAAGGAGAGAATGCAGGGGAGAAAAAGGAGGAGGAGAAGGAAGGAAGGAAGCAGGAAGGAAAAAAGTATAGTATTTACTACAATACACACATACCATGTACCAGAACCCAAGCGTTTTAGCATCTGATTGGATAGAAATATTATTATCCCCATTTTATAGATGAGAAAACTGAGGTTGAGAGATTTACTGTCCCTTTCTTAGAGACACACTTGGAGGAGCCAGAATTCAAGCCCTCCTTGCTAACTATCTGTCTGCCTCCATTCTTCAGCCACACACAGTCATCAATCAAATGTAGGCAATGACTGCATTACTCAGGAGAAAATTGAAGCCAGACTGTAAGATGCAGTCCACAAAATTCATGATTTCTTCCCCCAGCCCCACTCCTTCTACTTGGTCCCTTTTTTCATATGAATTGGGATTTTATTTCAACATTTACTGCACATGCAAATTACAGATGAGAGCATCAACTACACAAGTCATTACTCAGAGTAGCGCCTCCCCAATTGCCACCGGATGAGGACCGAACAGCTTGTGGTTAATTTGCTATATAATCACTGCCTGTGACGGGTGGGGGGGGGGCAGGGCTGTGCCTGTACTAATATTAGGAAAGAGGAAACTGAGCAGAGAGGACCCTTGGGGCATGGGAAGGGAGGGTGGTACTGAACCAGGAAGAAAAAAACTGGTGGAAAGCAAGGGGAGGGAGGGGCTGCCCCACCAGGAGGCTTCCAGGAGGGTCTGCTCCATTGCCAAGAAGTAGGTAAGCTCCATCCCATTTATGTTGACTGCGTGGAAGAGCTAGCCAAATGGCCATTCTCCTAACCTCTGCCAACTTCTGGTCACTGCCACAGTTGTCTGCAGCCAGAGAAGGGGTATATGTATACACATGCTGCATGTATGGAATGGGTCACAGGCAGGAGGGAATTTACCAGCCAGTAGGAGTGACAGCCACCATGTAGCATATTAACAGTTCAATATAAATAAAGGCTAAAAATCCAATAAAAAATGAGGAAATGAAATGAACAAGCAGATCACAGATCAGGAAACTTAAATAGCTTCTAAGCAGAAAAAAAAAGATACTCAACTTTCATCTTAATAAAAAAAAAAAAAAAAGAAATGTCAATTACTACCACACAGCTAGGAAAGGTGGCACCTGCCTATAATTCCAGCACTCAGAAGGCTGAGGCAGGAGGATCATTGCAAGAGGCCAGACTGGGCTACAAAGTGAGCTCAAGGCCAGCCTGAACTGCATAGCAAGACCCTGCCTCAAAAAGACAAAAAAAAAAAAATTATTACCACAATGAGATATCATTTTTTAACCTATCAGACTGACAAAGTTCTAAGTGTTTGATCACACACTGTTCTGCCCAAAGAGTAGAAAAGCCAGCACTCTAAAAGGTTGGTGGTAGTGTACCCTGGCAGTTTCCACAGATGCCAATTTGGCACTCTCAATCAAAATTTTTCATGCGCATACCCATTGACCCATAAATTCCACAGCTCTCAGATATATTTCACAGACACCCTTGCAGATACGTATGCAAAGTTGGATGTGCAAGGCTATTCACTGAAGCATGGCTTATAAACAGAAGATTGGAAATAGCCTGAATGTCCATCAAGAGGGGACTGCATAAATAAATTGCAGTATATCCTTACAATGGAAATCTTTATGGTTGTTAAAAAAGAATGAGGCAGCTCTTTATGTACGGATATGAAACAATCTCTAAGATATATTGTCAAGTGAGAAAAGCAAAGTGCTGAACAATGTCATTAGAACGCTGCTGTTTGTGAGGGTTTTAAGGATCTATACATACAAACATCTATGCTTATCTATGCATAGGCTCCCTCAGGAAAGATGGCAGATATTTGATTCTGTAGAGGGGCAAAGGTTTGGGGGCTGAGAATAAAATAGAGGGAGATCTGTTGCTCACTGTTTATCAACTGGTTTGTAGTATCTGTGCCTATTTACTCATTCTGATTAGTAATTGTTGTAGGGTTTTGTTTTGTATTTAGTTCTGTTCACTCCTCTTCCCTAGGAATCAAACCTGGGCCTGACACCCGGTGCCCTTCACAGTTTAACTTGAGCCTGTTGCCCTTACTTTCCTGATATGCCACACTAGCATACTCCTCTCCGTGCACACTGAAAGTATCTTGTTTTCTCATACTTCAGGACCTTTGCATCTGCTATTTTCTGTCTCTGAAATGTCCCTCTCCACCCTCACCTGCTTTACACACTCTTGCTACAAGTGAGTGTGGAAATGATTTAGGGTCGCAAAACAAACATGACTCCCAGAGTATGGCATTCCCCAGCCTCCCCAAAGAGAACTAACCCCCTTCCTTCATGTTTTCATAGCCCCTGGGCAGGCCTCCATCCTCATACACCTGGGGTAGCCCCTGGATAAGAATGAGCCTGACTCTGGCCCACTTTCAAAGAGAGCTGCTGATTTGTTCTATCCCCCCTGGGTGCCAGCCTCTGCCATTAAGAGTCCCACGGTATGGCCAATGTGTACATCATTCCAAACAGTGGAAAACAGAGCAGTCCCACAGTGGATACACAGTCCCACAGTGTATCCAGCACTAACAGATCCCAGGGACCCACAGATGGAGATCTCCAAGGACATGCTCTGTGCACATCTCAGTTGCAGCTACTCTAACAAAAGGCCATAAACTGGGTGGTTTATAGTTTATAAACAACAGAACTAGTTTCCCAGCTGGACATTAAGGCACACTCCTATAATCCCAGCACTCTGGATAGCTGAGGCAAGATCATAATTTTGAGCCCAGCCTGGGCAACTTACTACTTAGTGAGATCTTGTACCAAAATTTTTGAAAAGATCTGGGGATGTAGCTCAGTGCAAAGGTCCTGGATTCAATTCCCAGTGCTGAAAGAAAAATTCTTCTCTCCATTCTGAGGGGTGAAAGTTCAAGATCTGGATGCCATCATAGACTGAGGTGAGAGCCTTCTTCTAGATGCAGACTGTTGACTTCTGCTGTATCCTCATGTGGTAGAAAGGGAAGGAAAGAACTCTGGAGCATCCTTCACATGGGCACCAGTCCCACTCATGTGCGATTTACCCTAATGCCCTAAGCACCTCCCAAAGACCTAATTTCATAATCTCATCTCCCTGGGGGTTAAGATCACAATGTACGGATTTGGGGGAGGTGGATCATAAAGATCCACCTAAAGATGTTAAAGAAGGAAAACAATAAACAGACAAACAAAAACCTTAAAATTACTTGGCCAGAATGTCCCTCACTTTTTGACCACAGAATTTACTTTCCTTAGAAAGATCTCTGGACATCCCGTACAGCTAGTGGGAGGGGAGAGGCTCTGTGAAGTGTTGGACTATGGTAATGTCTAGAATGATTCTTTAATTCAGAACTTTATGGGGACAGTAATGAGATTTTTGAATGTTGGGATTCATCCTCAGTGAGATCTCAATGCAATCTGCCAACCAGTTAAATTAAATTTTAGATCCTACAGCTTTAATGTCCCAGGTTTAATATCCCACTTGTTCCTTCCTAAAGAATTAGTGACCTCACAAAAACTAAAGAGGACAAGAAAAGTCTCCAACCTGGTTCTGGACTTTTCTGACACTTTGGTAAAATGGATGCCCAGAATGCTATGTGGGTCAGGTGTCCCATACCACCTGTTGAATCAGAAGAGTCTGTGCCTTGTATCAGGGCTTTGAACTCCCACTGTAAAAAATTCTGAAACTCATCAGCAGTTGCAGAAGTGTACATGATTTCCTATGTTGATTTTGCAACCTGCAATTTTACTGAATGCACTTGTTAGTTATAATAGGTTATTTGTGGTATCTATGAGGTCTTCACATGGGACCGTGCTATCTGTAAATAAGGAAAAGTACTTCTTGATACCTGATCCAGAGTGTTTTTTTCTTTTTCTTATCTGATTGCGCTTGCTAATACCCCTAGTACTATGTTGAATAAAAGTGAGAATGAACAGTACAAGACCTTAGAGGAAAAGCTTTCAAGTATTTTTCCTTATTAATTATGCTGTTAGCTATGTGCTTTTCATAAACAGCCTGACTTATGTTAAGAAAATGTCCTTCCTTACCTAATATTTTAGAGTTTTTATCCAGAAAAGATGTTGAGCTTTGTCACTTTCCTGCATCAGAAAGAACAGTAATGAATGGCACATAGGAAAGGTAAGAATTCCTGCTAGGGCCTCAGAGTGCTCAGCTGCTATACAGGAGATTGAAGAAAAGAGTGTGAAGAAGAAAAGAAATGGAGACCCATTTCTAAATCGCCATAACCTAAAACTAACACAGGGTGTTTCTGCTTATATTTCACCATTATAACGCAGTGGTCCCACTTAGCCGCAAAGGAGTCTGGGAAATTTAGTTCCTGTTAGGCACCAGTTCTGTTCTATGAAAGGGGAGCATGAACTTTTGGAGGTCCGTTGGCCATCTCTACCTCACCTTGCCCACCCCAGTAATGATGGTGGTACAGAAAATAATGACAACACCAACTAAAGCAATTCAGTTCTCCATCCTCTCTCTGAGTTCAAAAGACTTCAGCTATGTGCTCATATCCTGTTTCACTTCCACTGTCTATAAATATCTTGCCACCAAGGCCGACTCTCCCATCTATACTATACAAGCAGTCATGATGCTTGCTGCCAAACCCACAGGAAGAAACACAGAGACCACCTGAAGGGAGCTTGCGCTTCTTTTAATCATACATCACTAATGGAAAGACCTAGAAGTACCTAGGCTCAGGGTCTTCCCAAAGCTCCCTGCTCAGAAAGAGTACTCCCCAAACTGCTTACGCTCACTCACTATCTACATCTTGGCAAGCAAATTCTCCATCCTGGCCACTCTTTAGTCCAGCTGGAAATTATTACAGTCTTCATTTTCTGAGGCCTCCCAATTCCACATCAGGAAATCCACAAATGGTAACCATGAAAATACTGTACCTCTCTCCTTGTGATAGTTAACTGTTGTGTCAACTTGACTAAGAAATGGATTTCTGATTGGCCTAGCACAGTTCTGGGTGTGGCTAAACAGATTTACTGAAAATGGAAGACCCACCCAGGTATGAGTGACCCCAACAGATAGGCTTATAACCTGAGTGGAATCAAAAAAAGAAGAGAAAAGCCTTGCTTCTGTTTCTTTAGAGGAGCTCTAGTCTTCGCTATCACCTTGGATGTCATCTCCTGGCTTCCAGTGCAAACCCTTCAGCCTTCTACTGCAGACCCTTTGGCTTCCTGATACAGACTTGTATGGGACTCGACAGTGAGCCGTAAGCCTTTGACTGTTGATCTCCAGCACACAGACAGCCTTTTTCCATTCTTCCATACCTGACTCTGCAAAAGACTGTTTCAGGGCAAGGTGAGGTAGAGATGGCCAACTGACCTCCAAAAGTTCATGATCCCCTCTCATAGAACAGAATTGGTACTCAACAGGAACTAAATTTCCCAGACTCCTTTGTAGCTAAGTGGGACCACTGTGTTATAACAATGTCATATCTACATACAGTTTCTCTAACAAGCACCACCTGATATATTTTTCTTTTTACAACTTATTATTATGGGAATGAATGGTAGATCCATGAGATCCAGAGACCTAAAGACAGGTAGAAGATTGACTTGGCTTTATACTCAAAAGCAAGAGCTAATCCCTGGGTCTGAGCTCCCTGAGCCAACAGTATATACATTATTACCCCATTTTACAGATGGAGGAACTCAGGTTTGACTGTGTCAAGAGTGTACAGTTAATCAGGCATGGTGACGGCACACACTTGTAATCCAAGCACTCTAAGAAGCTAAGGCAGGAGGGTCACAAGTTCAAGCTCAGCCTGAGCAACTTAGCAACTTAAAGAGACCCTCTCTCAAAATATGAATAAAAAAGAGCTTGGGGATGCAGTTCACTGTGAAGGACTGAGTTCAATTTGTAGTATCACACACACACAAAAAAAAAAAACAGTGTACAGTTACCAGTCACAATAGCAAAGATATGGAATCAATTTAGGTGTCCATGGACAGATGAATTGATTTTAAAAATCATATATACATATATATATACATACATATATATATGTGGGATTTTATTCACACATACAAGAGGGATGAACTACTGTCATTTGCAGTAACATGGAGCAATTCAAAAGACACTATGTTGAGTACAATAAGCCAGGCATAGGAAGAAAATACCAGATGGTCTCACTCACATGCAAGCTTAAAAAGTTCCTCTCATAAAAGAGAGTAAAGTAGTGGTCACTGGAGATTAGGAAGAGGAGAAGAGATAGAGGGAAATTGGATGACAGATACCAAAATACAGTTAGGTAAGAAGAATAAGTCCTAATGTCTTACATTACAGTAGTTCACAAGCATTTATTACGTATTTTATAGAGAATTAGAAGAGGCGGGGTTAAAGGCGCCCAACCCAAAGAAATGATAAATGTTTAAGGAAATGGAAATAGTAGTTGTCCTGATTTGATTATTAAACATTACATACATGCATCATACTATACTCCATAAATATGTACAATTATTTTACATCAATTAAATGCAAAATAATAATCCTTGAAAGAGTATAGCTGAGAGGGATGGCTGAGGGGTGAGTCTGACCCAAGTTGGGGACTCTCAAGCCACCTTCCCTGGGTGCCTTGAGGTTCCTACTGCAAGTGTTGGGTCCCTGGTCTTGGGTCTGAAGCCCTGCCCTGCACAAGAGAAGTGGGGGAGAGCTCTACACCCGCGAAGCAGCTGCACAGGAGCAGATGGTAGAGGCTGCCTCTCAGATGGGTTTTTATCACATAGGTTTTTTTCTCCTTTCACGTGGTGAAATGTTTCTAAAATCCTCTAAAAACATGGGTTTTACAACAACTGAGGTAGCTGGGTGTGTTTGAGAAACCTGGGGCCCATGCTGAGTCTGTCAGCCTGCTGGGATCTTGCCTTCCATAACATACGAATAAGGTAAATGCAAGCACACTGCCAGAAATGGAACCTGTAGGTGGGCTGCCTCCTCTTCCCATTAGAGGGTACCTTGGATTTTGAAGACCTGTGCTCCAAGACCACCTCGTTCCTACCCCCAAGACAGTGGGCAGCAAGCCTAGGAGGGCAAGGACTTGAGAGACCAGGCCTTATGGTGGGTGAGACCCTGGTCTCCAATCATGTGAATCTCCATGGAAAGGACCCAGTGCAGCATCACCTCGTGCCAGTGACTTAATATGATAATAGTGTTGTTTACCTCCTACATTTTTGTAGGCTTATAAAATGACCAGCATTGGGCTTCCCATTATTTTCCCTATAAAGGTTGCTTTGGGTTTATTATTTTTAAGCCATAGGAGAGAGAAAAAATAATGATACAAAAGCCAGAGGAAATGAGACTCTCAAGGCCAAGAGAAGGGGTCAAGGATGGGTTGGCTCACTCGGGGATGGCTTGACTTTACCTAGCAGGAGGGAGGAGCTGTGAGACAAGGCTAGGACAGAGGGTTTGGGCCACAAAGCTCCCAACCCCAAGTTGGATCTCACCTTGATTCTTACTCCCACTGTGAAGAATTCCCCTTTTGAGACCAGTAAGTTATATTTTCCAGTATGAGAAAACATTAGAAGATATATTTACAGGTGTGGCATTTCCTGTCCTATAACTATGTCCTCTACATAGACAACCCAGATGATACTGACAAAGATATACTTTATGTTTATACATAAAATATTTGTGGAGGGAGCTGAGCAGGCCCTGTGGAGCAGTAGAAATTGTCCTCAAGAGCATATACTCTATACCCTTCCTAGGGAGTGAGAGGTCAATCTGTCAGCTTTTCAGCGGATGTGGGGACGCTCAGACTGAGGACCTTGACTTCCAGGAGCCTTGATGCAACATACTGACTATAGAAGGAGTATCGTTTCTGCTCCCTAGTGTGTGGGAATGGGTCTCCTGCTCAAGCTAGGACTCAGCTTGATCTTCACCTTGAACTACTAAATCCTGTGGGTCTTTCAACTGACAAAGTTTGACTTATATGGAACCCATCAATATCCAGTAATCAGAGCATTATGTTCCCCATTTGAGAAAGGAAAGAGAAAGGAAAGAGGCAGAGAGAAATGAAATAATCTCCTGGACTCATTCTTTCCACCAATCACTTAAATATTTATCACCAAAAATGTGCTGGCACAGAACTAGACCCTGAAGAACAAAGCAATGAACAGGGAGAAGGCCCATTAACAGATAATTAAGGAAACTCATTATTATTATTTCTATGATGTGATCAATAAAAGGATGGACATCTTGTTTTGAAATTGTGTGTCATTTGTAATATTTTTTCATTCTCTTTAAAATGAAAGAAAAAACAAATCAGTGAAGAAAACAATGATGGAAGCTGAGAATGGAGACACATGCCAGTAACCCCAGGATTCTGGAAAGCTGAGGCAGGAGGATGGCAATTTCAAGCCTAGTTTGGGTACTCAGTGAGACCCTGCCTCAAAATAAAACATTAAAAAGGGGACTGGGGATATAGCTCAGTTCAAAAGCCCTGGGTTTGTTCCCCAGGACCACATTTAAAAAACAAAAGAAAGGAAATAGATGGAGGGTAGATTTAAGGATTGGCTCAAATTCTCCAGCCCTTTCTGTATGAAGGCTGGAATAACACTATCGTTCTCCCACTTGTGGACTTCAGCCAGTGTGCACACTGCTTTAGCCAACGAGATGTGAGTAGTCACGCCACTTGCCGGAATTTGAAATGCGTTTGCACATTGAAACACACCCTGGTAAGCTGCTGATCACAGAAAATAGATCAGAAGTAGGTGGAGCTAGGCCACCAAGTCTGGAGTAAAATATTTACTAGCGTTTGTCATTGAGATTCTGTGCTTTGGTGTGTTTGTTTTTGATTGCTGTTGTTGTTACACAGCAATAAATAACCAAGCTAGAGCCTAGTAAGAGATCATGAGAGAGGGGATAGACAATAAAGATCAAATCAGGTGGAGGAAAGGAGAATAGTTAATTTCTCCGGAAAGGTAATATTGTAAGAAATATGAGTATCTCTTAGACACACAAAGGTACGAATGTGGAGGGAAAAGCTTATGCCTCCTTAGAAGGCAAACAACACTTGCAAAAGCCCTTAGGGGAGAAAAAGCATAATGCATTCCCAGAATTCAAAAAAGACCAAAGGGCAGGTGGTGGCCCATGCTAAGGACATCACTGCAGAAATTAAGGGGACATTTTTGAGAGGTAAATTAATAGAATTTGTTTGAAAAAATAGATTCACTTATTCATATCAATTGATCTTTCAACAAAAGTCCCAAGGCAATTCAATAAGAAAAAAATAACATTAAAAAGGGGGAAAAGAGAAAAAAATCTCAATCCATTCATATAGTAACATGATCAAAAACTAATTCAGATTTGATCATAATGGACTTTGTCAAACTTAAAATATTTTCTGCTTCAAAGGACACTATCAATAACATGAAAAGAATATGAGTGAAAGTGAAAATGGAAGAAAATATTTCCAATTGTGTATCTATCTGATGAAGTTGTAGCATCCAGTATATAAGGAACTCTTACAATTCCACAATAGGAAGACAAATAACCCAATGTAAACGATGAAACAGACATTCTTCAAAGATATGCAAGTATCCAAAAAGCACATGAGAAGATACTCAACATTTCCAGTCATTAGGGAAATGCAAGTCAAAATCACAATGATCTGGACAGATAATGTGGTCTCGGTACCATATTGGTACAAGCCTGTCTTCTGAGTACTATGTGGGATCCCTGTAGGAATCCCACAGGAGGAGGGAGCACTATTTTGAGCCCAACTGGGCAAAGCCTGGTTTCAAAATTTAAAAAGATGCTGGGGATGTGAAGGCCCTGAGATCAATCCCTAGTACCGGAAAAAAGAAAAAAAGAAGTCCACAACGAAATACTGTTGCACATCCCTAAGAACAGATACAACTGGGGCTGGGATGTAGCTCACTGGTAGAGCACTTGCCTAATATGCACAGGCCCTGGGTTCCATCCCCAGCACCCACTCTCCAAACAAAGATGAACAATAAGAAGCACTGGTGAGGATTAGAGAACCTGGAACTTCTACGTATTGTGGATGAAACATATAGTCACCATCTAGTCCAGCAATTCCACTCCTTGGCATATACATGAAAGAAACCAAACAAGTTATCACAAATATTTATATGCAGATATTCATAGCATCATTGTCTTAGTTACTTTTTCTCATTGCTGATACAAAATACCCAACACCCACAAGTTAAAGGAAGAGAGATTTATTTCGGCTCACAGTCTGTACCGGTTTCAGCCCATAGTAGTCTGGTTTTAGGGCAGGGTGGCCTGGCAGACGGGTACCCCAGGGGAGAAACCGCTATGGCAGAGCAGGCAGAAGGCAGCAGTCTGCCTTTCCCTTTATCCCACCCGGGCTACCAGCCTTTTGGGTGGTGCCACACACACCGGGGGTGGGGTTTCTGTCTTCAGTAAATCCATTCAGCCACACACAGAGCTATGCTAATTCCAATCTGTGGACTAATTTAGCACCACACATCCTTAATCCACATATCACACACACTAGATCCAGTCAGCTCCAAAATCCCTACCCTCTGAATGCATGAGACTTTGGGGAACATCTAGATAGGAATCATAGTTATAAGCTACTATTTACAATCACCAAAAAATGGAAAGAGCTCCAATGTTCACTTCCATACAGAGGAATCTTACTCAGCAATAAAAAGCAATGAGAGGCTGGAGATTTAGCTGAGTGGCACAGCACCTGTCTGGCAAGAGCAAGGTTCTGAGTTTGATTCCGGTACCAAAATAAAAAAGGATGAGGTACCAATATATGTATACTATAACCCTGAAAACATGATGTTAAATGTAAGAATCCAGTCATAAAAGACCACATATTATAAGAGTCTACTCATATGAAACATTCAGGATGAGCAAATTCATAGAGCCACTGGAACTTTCACACAGTGGTGAAAGTGTAAACTGGTATAATCATGTAGGGAAAATTGGCAGTTTCTTAAAAAGTTAAAGAGACACAAAGCAGATTGGTGGTTCCTTGGACTGGGGGAAAGAGAATAATAGGAAATGACTAGTAGGTATAGGATTTGTTATGGTTTGTGTCTGCATGTCCCCCAAATCCTCATGCAGTTATGAGTGGCTTTTAGAGTTTATGACTGATCCATGATCCAATGCTGGGATTATGGGTGTGAGAGCTACACCTGCCCTAGGGCAGATAGTTTGTATATGTAAGGGAGAGAAAGAGGCTGCTGGCTGCCATTTCTCCCTTCTTACGCTTGTTGCTTTGCTGTGTACCGCCGCCATGAACTGTAGCCCTCCGCCTGTGTCACTCTGCCTCAGAACCAGCCAACTATGGACTGAAACCTCTGCAAACTGTAAGCTAAATAAACCTTTCCTTCCTTCATTTTGGGTGCTGGGTATTTTGCCTCAGCAATGAGAAAAAAGTAACCAAGACAGGATTTCCTTGGGGGTGATGAAAATGTTCTGGAATTAGCATGGTGGTGAGAGTCCAACTCTTATGAATATACTAGAATCCACTAAATTGTACATCGTAAATTTGCAAATGTATTGCATGTGAATTTTATCTCAATAAAGCAGTGAGCAAAAAAAGCCCTAAACTATAAAGCTTCAGAAGAAAATATAGGAGAAAGTCTTTGTAATTTTATTTGGTTTGGGTGTTTGGCTTTTTGGGTGCCAGGAATCGAACTCAGGACCTTGCATTTCCAAGGCAGGAACTGTACTGCTGAGCTGTATTCCTGGCCCTGTAATTTTAGATTAGACAAAGATTTCTCCTATATGGCACCAAAGCATGATTTATCTAAGAGAAACAATAAAGTGTATCTCATTAAAATTAAGTAATTTTATTCTTTGAAAGATATTAAGGGAATGAAAAGAAAAAAACAGAGGGTAAATATTTTTTTCAAATGTCATACATGATAAAGGACTTGTATTCCAAATAAAAACTATCAAAAGTCCAATTTTGTAAGAAAAAATAGGCAAAAATTGTGAACAAACAGTTAACCAAAGAAGATATACAGATGTCAAATAAGCATATGAAAAATACTCACTGGGAGAATGCAAATAAAACCAATGTCATTCTACTCCCATTAGAACGGCCAAACTTTAGAAGATTTGTCACACTGGCAAGGAGGAGGAGCCACTGGAGATCTCTCATACAAAGGGGAAAGTATTCAGTAGTGCAGTCATCTAGGAAATTGGCAGTTTCTTAAAAAGTCAAACATATACCAATACATAATTCAGCCATTCCACTCCTAGGAGAAATTCACTTCAATGTTCATGCAAAGCCTTAAACAGGAATGTCCACAGCAGCATTAGTTGCAATAACCAAAAACTGGAAACAACCCAAAGGTCCATCAACAGGTGACTGGATGAACAAATGGTCGTATATTCACACAATCAAATACTATTCAACAATAAAAAGGAATGCACTATTAATACATACAACAGCATGGATACATCACGAAATAATTATGAGAAGAAGAAGCCAGACAGAAAAGAACTCACGTTATATAATTCCATTTTTACAAAGTTCTATAAAAAGCGAACTATTTTATAATGGCAGAAAATGAATTATCATTGCCCGAGGAGGAGAGTCAGGTATGGGCAGGAGGGAGGGTCACAAAGGGTGGCAAGGAAACTTTGGGAACTGATGAATGCAGTTATCCTCAATGCGGCGATGGTCTTCAGGTATATACACATGAGAAAACTGTGCAGTTCACTGCAGGTCAATTATTCTCCAATAAAACTGTAAAAGGTTACTCGTTGGTGGGCTGGTTGCGGCAGGTGAAGCAGGGAGAAATGTCAGGAGTGATCCACAGGATCTGTGGGCTTCTGGCTTGAGCTACACGGAAGCGTCATTTCCTGGCATGGGAGGGAGAATGGTGACGGGACTGTGGACCTGTTGGAGAGAGAACAAGAACAGAATTTTTGACATCTCAAGTTGAGTATCCCAGTGGAAATGTGGAAAAGATGGGTGTGTACGAGTCTATCATTAGAAGGAGAAGTCATGGTTTCAAGAGGAAAAAGAGCACCTATGTTTGGGGAACATCAAGCCAGCAGGAAGGACAAGAACAGGGAATGGGAATGGTCAGGGACAGGAATTCCAGAGGGGCAAGGGGGGAGGTCCTCAAAGAAAGATGCAAAGATGGGTGGACAGAAGGGGGAGGAGGAGTAAAGCAGAAGTCACATTAGAAGGACTTCTTCAGGACGAAAGGGGAGATGAGCTGAGTGAGCACCCTGGTGGCCTCCTTGGCACCTACTGCAGTCACAAGGACAGGGTGGGTGACAAAACTTGGACTCCTAAAAAGGGACCTGATCTGGGGTGTTGGGACAGGATAAAGGAAAGAACCAGCTGCAGAACTGCCGCACCCTGCTGTAGCCGTCACACAGGAAGCTGGATACTCAAGTCTGAAGACCAAGAAGAGATCTGGCTGAGAGAGGTGCTCAGGTTTTCCAGGTTACCTTGGCCTGGGAGAAGTATGTGTACAGACAAGGATATAGACAGACAGACAGATGGGAAGCCTCGGAGACAGCCCCCTGAGAGCAATTGGGAATGGAGACAGGATCACGGTCAAGGAGAAGTAAAGTGAGAAGCAGACCCATAAAGTCCTTAGGAACCCTACAGAAATGACTTAGAGTACGAGGCCAGAGCAAGGTGCCCCAGGATGGTCACCGGGGCTGGAAGGAGACACCCACGGTAGAATACAGGAAGGAAGGGCCCCTGCTCCTCACCAGGACCCGGCACACACACCTCCTCACTGTGTGCTGCACTAGACGTGAGTGCACTTGTGCCCATGGGACAGACAAGAAAACCAAGAGGCAGCGAAGTTAGGAGACTGCGCCCAAGGTCACTGAGCCTGTTTCTAATCCACATGTAGGGGCTCAAGCTCTCCTTTCAGGTACCAAGGGGCTGAGAGTAAGGTTCATGGGGACCAGGTTTGAACCGAGAACCCACTAATGACCCCAGGGTGGCTGTGCACATCACGTCTGAGGCAGTTAGCATGAAGGAGGAGCACAGCTAATTGCCTGTACAAATTAACGCTAATGTGGTCGGCATCGACATACTTATCTTTCTTTAATTACATTAATCAATTAATGAAGAAGACAGTTCCCTCTTATGATGATTTCCAAGGCCCATATGTTCTCAGGGGTCCAGCTGTAGCCTGGTTTCCTTTCCGCCCTTGACCTGAACAGGGAACAGGGTGGACATCAATGGAAAAGACTGCCCTCCTCCTGGGTCTCTTGCCCCCTGAAGAAGAGCTCCAAGAGGGAAAGGGGGAGAAATAAGCACACTGTTCACCAGAAGAGGTTACCAGTGGAAGAAGTCCAGACTCCTTATTCAACGTTCAAGTTCCCTTTCCAACACTGCTCATTGCTTCCTGGACCCATTAGTATCAGCCCAGGTAGACTGATTTTACCTGAACTGCCCCTGCATGCCTAAGCCTCTCTGACACATCTGTGCCATTTCCTCCACCAGGAAGGCCTGCTGTCATCACTCAGGTCCGAGTCAGGCCAGCAGATCCAGCCAGGTCCTCTCCAGTACCTTCTAGAAGGCCTGACCAACCATATTCTCCATTTTTGAGTTTTATTGAAGTATAATTGACAAATAAAAATTACATACATTTAAGGTTTATGCATGATACACATATATCACAATTGAGCTAATTAACCTACCCACCATTAAACACCTCTGTCCACAAATTGTTTGATAAACTCTGCTGCTTTCTCCTGGGCTGATGAAGGAAACTGGCTTGGCTCCCTGCTTTTAAAGGTAGCAGCTGTGAAAGATCATCCCTTTCTATAATTCATGCTCCTGTTTCACCAGTCATAGCTGAGAGCTGGCAACTTTTCTTCCCTCTTGAAAGGCCAGATTCATAACACTTCAGAGCTCTCAACCTCAGCGTCACCTGGGAACTTGATGGACATGCAGATTCCCAGGCCCACGGCATCAGAAATTCTAGGGTGGAGAGGGCACTGTGTGGGCTGACAACCACCCAGGTGATTCTGATGATACACAAATCTGAGAACCACTGGCTTACACAAAATGTGCCCCTTTGAATTCAGATTCTTAGTCTGATCATCTGTGTTTTTGCATTAAAAAAATATGCATTAGCTTCCATTTGGCAAGCCCTCCTATGTGCCAGGGCCTGTATTAAGTATAAAAGTGGCCTGTGCTAAGTATAAAAGTATTAAAGTGCTTGTTTAACCCTTACAACACTCAAACACTCATTATATCTTTCTTAGAGTGAAGGCAACCAGCACATAGAGGGGTTGAGGATTTTGCCCACTTGTTCAATGACTCTGTCCTATCCTGGTCTGTCATTTCCAAATGGTTAATATCAGGCATCTGTCATGCCCATGGGTTCATTTTCTTTTAAATCAAGTCTTGAACTGCTTAAAAAACATCATGAACCACTCTAGCAAGTTGCATGCATTTTTCTGTTATGAAAATAGTGGAACTTAGTGGAACTTCACAAATGCAAAGAACAGGCACATTTCCTTACAGGGTTGAAATTTGGGCAGACATTGAAACTTCCTAGTTACAACCACCTTTAGGTTTATAGTGCCTGAAAGAAGAACTCTGATTGGAAAAAATATAAGATGTAACTTCAGGTTCAGACAGCATTTCTCCAATCCATTAGGAAGCCTATTCCTTGCATTCAGAGATGTTTTAATCAGCCAGTGAACCCATTCCTTCCAACTGGCTGAACTAGTCAACTCGGCTCCCCTGAAAATGTATGATAGGTTAGATGTCATTGGAAAAAAAGGTGATAGCTAGCTTAAATCTTCAGCTGTGTGTTACAGCCACATGTGTGACCCACATGACCAGTTTGCCTAGAATGGCCCAGTTGGAGGACTGAAAGTCCTTACACCCTCGGGAAAAAGTTGCTCTACTGAAAGACACCATGCTTGGCTCATGGCCCAGCCATAGGCTCTAAGCAATAATCCATAGCCAGGACACCCTGGCCATGACCAGTGCGGAACAGTTGCCCAGCCAAAGGAGACTGTCTTAGTTCAGGTTGCTATAACAGAAGACCAGAAACTGGGTAGTGTGAACAATAAACAGTCACTTCTCACAGTTCTAGGTGGGATGCAGGAAGCCTGAGATCAGGGTGCTGCCAAAGTCAGGTCCTTGGTGAGGGCCTTCTGTCATTGTATCTCACAGCGCAGAAAGAGAGCTCTGGCCAGGTGGCATCCAGAGAAAAAGGATGGATCTCCTTCAGAAGACCCCACCTCATGGCCCAGTTACTGCCTGAAGATTCCCCCCAAATACCATCCCATTGGGAACTTAGTCTCAAACTTAGGAATGGGGCAGGGGGAAAACATTCTGCCCATAGCACAATACTGGGGGACAGAAGGAGTGACCGTGTCTCTCCTCTCTCAGATGTACTCCAGATGACTCTGCAGCAAAAATGCCTCTCTCGGGTACCCACCTTTTCCTCAGATAGAAACAAAGCCTAGGGATGAAGTGTGGCCAAGGTATATTATCTGCAGGTGTGAAAATGTCACCAGGAGATATATTATTCTGTATAATTAATGAGTTAACGACAAAAAAAAAGCACAAGTCTTCTGTCCTTAGCATGGGGGAGGGAAGAGAGAGCTGAAGGTGAACACTCCCAGTGCCTGGCCCCTCTTGGCTCTTCTGCACTGGGGAGCATGAAGGACATTCAAAAGTCTCCATTCAGCCCCATATCCCTGGCCTGCAAGCTGGCAGGGCCATCTCAAAGCCCTTGGGCACCTTGGTCCCCACAAGATCAGGGCCTAGAGGCCAGAACAATGGTGTAAATCCAGACCAGGTATAAGCACCCAGAAAGTGCTACCCGCTTCTAAGCAGCTGTTCGCTCTGTGACGCAGCCCCATCCAGAACTGGCTCACCCTCCTTTCCCTCCCGCCTCTCCTAACCCACTGTAGCCACTTTCTCCCCAACTGCCACGTGGCCTTGGCCAAGTGATCCTCTCTGAGCACTGATTTTATCACCTACAAAATAAGAATAGTAGTCCCAACCTCAAGGAATCTTGGGGTAAATCAAAGCATCATCGTCCTGCCAAGTACCTAGAGGGTGGGGAAAGGACAAGAAGGGTCCTCCCTCAGCCACAAAGCAGGAGGCCTGAGCTCCAAACCCTGTCTGTTCTCTCCTCCAAACCAGGATTGGCTTTTCAGTCAGGCACAGGAGCAGTGCCTAAGGTCCACAAAAAGGTTTTCTTTTTGTTCAAAATCAAGGAGGAAGTGAACTTTTAGAATAGACATAAATGTTTACATGTGTATGCGCGCGCGTGCGTGCATGTATGTGTGTGTGTGTGTGTTTGTGTTTCTAAGGAATGAACCCAAGGTTTTTTCACTGAGTTACATCCCCAGCTCTTTTTTATGTATTTATTTGACACAGGGTCTTGCTAAGTCATTAGGTTGCCCAGCCTGGACTCAAACTTGCTATCCTCCTACATTCGTGTCCCAAAGTTTTGGCATTGCAGATTGTACCACCATGTCAAGCTCACTATTCTTCCATCAGAAATACATGAAAGTTTTAGAACCCAGGCCAGTCTATTCTTGCAGCGGGCCCAAGAGGTATCCAGTGCCTGCAAAACTCTCAGTGCAACCCTGTTCACAAAGAGCCACCTACACGTGTCTTTTGTCACCCCCTCTGCCCCTGTCCTACTTCAGGCCACATTCACCTCTCACTCAAAGGCAAAAGCCTCCCCGTGGGTCTGAGGCCTGCTCTTGAAAATCTTCTGTTTGTCCTCCACAGAGCATCCAGTACCATCTGTCAAATCGCAAATCTGATCATTTTCTCCTCGCTGAAAACATTCAGCGGTTGCCAATTCCCTTCAGGACAAAGTCCAAACTCCCCAGCATGGCACACAAGCCCGGGGAGGTGATCAAACACACTCCTGTCCATACACCCCAGCTTTCCTACTTTCACACTTCCACAGCGGTGCACTTGCATGGCCCTCTCCCCAGCATGCCCCCCACCCCCACGCTGAACTCCTATCCTTCCAACTCCAGCTCCTCTAAAAAACTTTTACATATCCCCACCTTTGGGACCTTGAATGAACATCTGCTCCCACTCAGATATCCTTCATCCTCAACCCCCAGCCACCACTCCAGTCCCTTCCTGGCAGCAATTGTCGACAGTGTTGTAACCCTCCTGAGATCCAGCCAGCATCTGAACCCTCTGCCCCACCCCACCCCGGGCCCCTGAATCTCTGTTTCCAACTGTCCAGGGAAGCCCTGTGGTCCCACCCACCTATTCCTCAACTGGCAGGCAGAGAGTGCAGGCTCCCTGGGGTGCATGGGCAGTAGTGGCCCCAGGTGGGCTGAGTTCTAACCTTCACCAACAATATCTCCTCCAGGAGAAGCTGGTTAACTTGTAGGGACTGGAGAAGCTTTCCACTCTATTGGAACCCTCAAGGGCCATGTTCAGAGTTGTGGCCAGGGGTAAAGAGCTGTTGCTTCACTCTTTGTATGTGACTGTGTTACCCTCCGTGCCTCAGTTTCACCATTTCTTAAGACCAGATTGGATCAACTGTCTGACTAAATTTGCATGTCTGTATATGGGTCCATACATCTACAATTCGAAGATATCAATGGATAAAGCAACAACTACTGTTGAGACCATATCACCTTGTCTATAGATTAGTTGTGATTGTACTATTTTCTATGATAATGGGTGTCTGTTTGTCAATATGTTTTTGTACTTTTATGTTTCTAAAATAAA